>JAVTVY010004970.1:0-40908 GCA_036873755.1 Hanleya hanleyi
AAGTTTATGAGACCCCCTGTGCTGGGCTTCAGTTCTTTCAATGTACAAGCCCCCTGTTCTGGGCTTCAGTTCTTTCAATGTACAAGCCCCTTGTTCTGGGCTTCAGTTTTCACGTGGTTGTTCTCACGTTGTTGTTGTTACTGAATAAAACACAAAATCAGATCTCACCAAAAAACCCTGTGCTGTGTGTTTTATTCATAATGCATCAATGCCCAATGTGGAGATTCAGTCAAACTGAAATCAGTGGTGTAGGATGGGGCCAAAATGTAACCCATCAATGTTAGAATGCAAGAGCACTATAGTAAAAATAGAGAGCCAATGAAATCAGCCCACAGACCAAGTACGTGTTTTTGGTCTAGGTTTGGAGCGGGCATTTCATTAAAGTGCGTGTATACGGTGAGTGAAGACTCGTCCAACACGTATAGATTATTACTATAAGTTATATGAGCATAATGCATAAAACTGGCTTTGAACACCGTATTAGCCAATCAGTGGCCTAGAATGGAGCCAAAGCTAACCCATCCATGTCCAGAAAACATTACCCGGGTGTACAAGAACCCGGATGTAGGAGCGGACGTCAGCGAAAGGACGCCGTGAGTACCCCAATTCGATTGGCTGATTGTTCGCCGCTGATTGGTTCTTTTTCTCGACCGCTGATTGGCTCTTTTTCTCGCCCGCTGATTGGTCCGAATGGAACTGCCCATCTTTCCCAGGTTCATCTAGAATCCCCTTTTTTGTGCTCAAGCTCTGACTATAGGGATGCCGCAACCTTGTCTCATTGAACATTGGACCGTTTGACCTGGATGTGACCATTTGACCTGACATGCGTCCGCGCGCGCACTGCGCACGGTGATGACGCGCACTTCCGGAGAACTCGCGCGCGCTGCGGCCGGAGAACCCGCGCGCGCGCGCCGCTCGCGCTGGGGGGCCCGTGCGGGCCGCATCAGAAAAAACAAAACCCGGTGGTTGAACATACGGACGGCTAAGGGGAAACATTGGAACTCTTCTATGTTTGGAGGTAGTTTTAATGAAAAACCCGGAAGTGACGTCACAATCCCCCATTGTCCTGCGCAGCAGAATTGAAACGACACCCTAGTGTAACCCCCTCCCCTAGGCTTCACATGGATACCTCACTCGATCCCATCGACCCACTACGGGCCCACCTACACCCCAACACGTCTATTTCTATACTACGGCCAGACTGAGCATGCGCAGAATGCAGCTAGTTCAACCCCACACCCAGCCCATCAGATGCCCCTTTCACGAATGCTTCACTTTGATACCTCACTCGACCCCATTGGACCATTCGTGGCTCCCCTAGCTCCAACACGTCTAGCGGGACCCGACACTAGGTGACCACATCCCAACAAAAATGGCCGGTTTTCGACAGCGGATGTGCCGCCATCTTGAACATACGTGCCGCCATCTTGGATATGTCCCATATTGCAGGGGTCAAAATACTCGCTCCTGATTGGACGAGAGCTCCGTGGCAAATTTGAAATACTCGCTTCTGATTGGACGAGAGCTCCGCATTACATCTGCGCATGCGCAGAATGGTATTTCTACCGCACACCCAACCCATCAGATGCCCCTTCACCTAGGCTTCACTTTGATACCTCACTCGACCCCATTGCACCATTAGGGGCTCCCCATCATCCCAAAACGTATATGCACATGCGCAGAATGGTGACAACGCCCGAGCCGCTAGTCCAGTCAGATGCCCCTTCACCTAGGCTTCACTTGGATACCTCACTCGACCTCATCGGACCATTAGGGACTCCCCTATATCCCAACACGTCTATTTCCATACCCTTGGGCTACCGCGCATGCGCAGAATGGTGACAACGCCCGAGCCGCTAGTCCAGTCAGATGCCCCTTCACCTAAGCTTCACTTTGATACCTCACTCGACCCTATTGGACCATGAGGGCTCCCCTACATCCCAACACGTCTATTTCCATACCCTTGGGCCACCGCGCATGCACAGAATGCCAATATGTCAATCCCACACCCAACCCATTAGATGTCCCTTCACATAAGCTTCACTTTGATACCTCACTCGACCCCATCGGACCATTTTATCTAGGGACTGCTTTTTCTCCGCGGGAGCTTTTTCCCAGACCGAATCACCGCCAAAACCGCGGTCAGACCGCATCACCGCGGATGAATACATCAATTAAGGTGGGTCGTCGGGAACCAAACTGAGCATTCTGCGCAGGTTTTGGCGCAGTTTTGCCGCCCTCTGCCGTGTAAATAAATATCGCCATTACCTCCCCTTGTCTGAAATCTTGAACCAGGGCACACTTGCATGAAAGTTCGTAACTTACGGTCACCTTTAGACTTACGACGAAGTTTTACGATCAACTTTACGATGGGCTTACACGGCTTTCACGAACCTCATCGTAGTGGTCACCGTAAATCTCCATCTTACGTAGGTTACGTAATTCTTAATTATACGCGCCACAACAGGCTGAACAACAACAACGGCATGTGCTCGTACCGAAGGTCGATGCTGCGGAGTGGTTGATGTCGGCCCTACCTATTAGTTGGCTTCCCCCGATCAAGAAAACTTTGGTAATCGGTAAAAGCATTGAAGATGAAATGGTGTGCCTTTTATCTGGATCTACAGAGAAATTCATCACTGTTTAAATCTAGAGAACCCAACTACCATCTCTCCAAACAGCGGGTTTCGACAACACATTTCTCGACTGTTGTTGTGCATGGACAGAGTACATCGATGCCTGTTTTTTATTAGCTCAAAGGATCTCGGAAAACGGAGTCATAGGTGAGTCAATTATATTATGATGAAGTATAAAACTGTCCGTGTTGGGCGGGGAGGGGATGATACTTAATATCATTCCTGCTGCAGCCTGCATGTGGTAAGGGGGTTGTACAGGTTGGGGAAAATACCTTGATCGAGGTATTATACCTTCATTGGGGTATTATACCTCGATCGAGGTATAGACCTATTCCTCGATTGGGGTATAGGGCTATGTCAACTTCAGTTTTTATATATTTATGGAAAATGTCGACATCCACACATACCCCGGATTGCATGGATCTTTTAACAACATCTATGGCTTCATTGTTCCATGTTTTTCACATCAATTCATTGCTTCGTTTTATGCGACTAATCATTTAAATTAGCCACTTCAATATTTTAAAAATGAAAGATGGCTTCAAATGACATATTTGGTGAAATTTATTCTGTAAATGAAAATGGCATGTGATGGCATACTTCGATGTCCGGAACTCCGAAGGTCATTCGCAAATTGCAGGATTTGAGAGACTATGCCTAGTTGATAAATCAAGATTAATTCACAGACCCATAATCTAATCTGCTAGCATGTGCACATAAAAAACAGACCTCTGCTCTGGGTATTCTGACACTGTATGTGCATGCTAGGAAATTGTGCATTGCATCGGACAAGTTAATCTAATTTACTCATCAGTCAATGCATCTACATTCATGCAAATTTGGGATGGAATTACCCCATCACATTCTATTTAGTTACATAATAAATTTCCCTGAATGTCATTTGAAGCCATGTTTCATTTTTGAAATATTGAAGTGGCTAATTTGAATGATTAGTCGCATGAACGAAGCAATAAGTCAACCTGAGGGCCGTAGCCAGGATTTACTGAGGGGTGGTTCGCCTTCACTCCAAAAGGGCACATCAGGGGGTTCGCTGTATGGAAAAAGGGACAAATAGGGGGTTCGCTTCAGTTTGAAAAGGGCATTTATATGAGAAAAATATATAATATTTTCGAAAGAGGGATTTTCCCGAACCCAAATAAACCACCCTGGCTACGGGCCTGTAAGTTGCTTTGAAAACCATGGAACAATGAAGCCATATATGTTGTCGAAAGATCCATGCAGTCCAGGGTATGTGTGGATGTCCACATTTTCCATAAATATATAAAAACTGAAGTTGACATATCCCTATACCGTACCCCATTCTAGGTACAGGCCTAAGGCTATACCTCGATCGAAGGATAATACCCCGATCAAGGTATTTTCCCTAACCTGTTGTACTGGTAACATGGTTTTAAATTTGTAACAGACTTGTTGTCATTTAATACAGACTTGTGAAATAATTTTATAGAATAGGTTGGAAAAATACCTTCATTGAGGAATTATATATATCTTGATCGAGGTATAGGACAAATTCAATAAAGTATTAATTTCATGGAAAGCCAAGCCTTTAAGGTTGACCAAAAAATTTTTGAAAGTGAACAGCCATGATTCACTCATGTTTACAAATTGCCATCCTAAAATCTTATCAAATTTAAGTTATCAGGTACTCTGCTAATAGAATGCCTACATAAAATCTAATCTTCCAAGGTTAAGGCCATCCACAATAATATTTGTGTTTTCAGTAACCAACTTTAGAAATATTGGGTAGGTAGGCAGGAATTTTTTTTTTTTCTTTTATTTTTTTTTACTTTAAATTGTTTACAATTTCATGGAGTACTACTGAATAATATAGAAATAAAATAAAATGTCCACACAATTGTTTTTTTAACTGCAAAATGTATGGGCAGGTAGGGTTACTGGATACAATAATATTATTTTGGATGGAATAACCTTGTCATTATGCTATCTAGCATCTGGTCAACTTCATACATGTTTATCAAGGTAATTTTTGCATATCTCTCTTCTAATTGTACCCTCCCCTCAGTAATGTTGAGAGGGAGTGATGGTGCAAATGGGCAGCAATGCGGATTTGATATTTTTGTAACATCAAAAATGTCTTTCCAGGATCATGGGAAATTGTTGACTGCCTCTCTGTTGCAGGAAGCCTATCTTTATATAGTATGATTTTTTTTTTAATTTGGTGCTAATGCTGAACTATGAAATAGGTCATTGGATTACGCTTGTAATTTCCTTTTTCTTCACCATGAAAAGTCAAGTTTCACCTAAGTGAAAGGACTAAGTGATCATTTATTTCACTTTTATTTTTCAGGTGGTTTAAACTGGAAATCGATTGAATATTCTGAGATTTTGTTTGGTGGGAGAAAAACCTCAAATTTGATCCTGGTACAATGTAAGTACATACATGTTATTGTACAATGTATAAAGTATGCTGTTGTGGCAGTTGACAATCAGCTATTCCCCCCTCAGCATAATAGCAATGAACAGACTTGGAACATGTGAGCAGCTGCTGGCAGCAATATGTGTATAGTGAAATCCCATTTGTCAACATGGGAAAGTATTTTTAACTACATGTATTGGTAATTGACATATTCCCACATATTAATAAAGCATGGCCATGGGACCAATGAGATTTTACAACCCACAGATTGCTTCAAGAAAAGGCTGATTAAATTATCACGTTATGCTGGAGCTGCTCTTATTCCAGTTTACAAGATACCATTGTTGTTGAATAGGAGACACTGGGTCATACACCTGGTAATGAATTACATGTAGAAGCCATTTCTCATTTCTCAAAGGGGCCCTTGGCGGCCGAGTTGTCCAAGGCGCTTCGCTGGGGACCGTTAGCCTAGCACCGCTGAACTGGCATGGGTTCAAGTTCAGCTGGTACATCCATGTTTGTCAGTTACGGGGAGGGGCGGTGGTTCTCTTCGGGTACTCCGGCTTCCTCCACCAACCAAATTGACCATCACCATATGAGTGAAACAAATTTGAGTGTGACATTAAGCCAAATTTCCCCCCCCGCCACAAACATTTCTCAATCTGACACATATTTATTTTCTCTAATTAATTGGGTCAATGTATGTTCACTAATTATGATTTTCGGTTTCTACCATATTCTAGAGCAATTATCAGATTATGCTCATGATAATAAATTTACATGGTCACCATATGGTTCACCAATCAGGGGACTTTCAAATGTGATCGACATAGAACCATTTTGACCCACTCTCTGACATACAAGCTTGGTTCACCCATCATTAGTTTCTCATCACCATGTCTCATTAAATTCACATGTCAGTGTGGTTCCAAACCATACCCGTATTGAAAAATTTGAGTAGTGACATAGCCCCAAATATCATTGAAGGGTGACCGGTTCATTATTCCAATTACATTCTAACAATAAACCTTCAATTTTGTTTCTATTTTCAGAGCAAGCGAAATCGTTGTTCTTTGTGAGAAGACATTGACATATAGCAACTTCTGACCTGCTGATGTTGCTTGCGAATTTCTTGAACTTGGATGTTGACCGATACTGATATTGTGAATTATAGAGCATGAGTGCCCTGCATCATTCCATGGATGTGTGAAATGAGGACATGAAATGGTCACCCACCAGCTTCAAACGTGATGAGAATTACTATCAAAAACTTCAACTGTGGGCCAGTGACTCATCGCTGTATAGCTGAAAGATTTCTGAACGCAACATTAAACCTTAATTCTATCTTTCTCTCTGCGCTCTCCGGATATGGACATCTAATTCAAAACAACCAGAGGGGATGAAATTTACAACACATAATGGCTGACAAAATTATTACAAATATGGAGTTTAGGTCATGGAAGCAATCCAAATAACCCAACAGATCTTCACCGTTGCAGACCCACTCTCTGTCATGGTATGGCTTTCTCAGGTTAACCATGTTAACAAGGAATATGGATTGTGATTTTATCATTTACTAGTGTGTTCCATTGTCAGATACACCCTCAGATTGATTTACTTAGAAAAACTTGGTGACAAGCTTGTTTGTGGATGACTCTCAACATTGTCCATTACCGAACAGAGTAGACCCATGATATCAGCTTCATACACAATGTTGTAATGTGTGCTTTTGAAGTAGTTGAATATCAAACATGCTTATACTATGATATCATACTGGATGCATTTTCCATTGCACTGGTCTACAGATGAACACTTTCTGTGTCAATCATAGTTAATGAAGACTGAATGTGGAAATCAGTCAGAAGGTGTTACACTGACATCAGAAGCTACAGCCAGCTAATATGGAATAGGGCAATTCCATGGTAACTTCTGTTACACTTTAGCCAGAACCTTTATGCTAACACCAGATTTTTAAAACTATGAATTGCATCCAGATCCTTCCAATTTTTCAAGATACTAATGTTAATTGGTAAGTTTGTTTTCTACACAAACACAACAGTATGTTATCAATAATATTGAATTAATCTTCTTGCAAAGTTCAGTAACTGATGTTACAGTAAACGGACATACCCTTGGAGGGTACTTTGTTTCTCTGAAAAACCTCTGAATACTATTCAGTTAATCTGGGAATTGAAAGTCTTTTCTTATAATAAAATGTCTGGATTGTGTATTGTCCCACTCATGAACAACTGATGCAACACCATTTTATTTCCACCTAGCTAAACATATAACTCATGTTACAGTAACTCCTGTTATGGTTTGTCCGAATGAAAGAAGAAACAATTCAATCTCCTGAAACATGTTTCTCTTGTGTCAAAAAAATGTCTCAAACAACATGAACAATGTAATAAAAGAACTGAATAAAATCTCAAATTCATCAACATGATTACTGGTCAATTCCATCAGAAATTCAAAACATAAATAGTATTGTCTGACTGTAAACCTCATGAAGGCTACATGTATAATCTTATTAAAACTTCTAGGAACTGATAGTGGCCATGGCTATTTGTATACATCAGGTTGATTCAAGTTTCAAGATCATCTGCTCTTTGTAATAGAATAACTCATCCTACAGAAATGGCCATTGTCAATGATTCCCAGCAGCAGTCTACATCAAGAAACACTTCATCTGTATCCATGCCAAGAGTGGTCATCACACTGAGGAAACGGGCTCAGCCATACCAGTCACTAGTCTCCCAATATCAGGATTAGCAGTGATTTGGTGCTCTACAGCAGCAGTATCCCTTGACAGGATGAACGAGACCAGTGCCCCATCTGTAATCTTAAGATGATGTACACTAGCTACTTGTTTTTACCCCTCGGCCAAAATTTGGCCGAAGGGTATTGTCGTCGTCATATACGTCTGTCCGTCCGTCCGTCACACCTTTCTCGTTACCGAGATATCTTCAGAACGACTTACCCTAGGCACACCAAACTTGCACTGCACATCCATATGCTCATGACCCAGAACCCTATTGAATCTGGACCTGATTGGTTGGTAACTTTGGCGGCCATCTTTAATTTATGCGAAACCATCACAGCTTTCTCGTTACCAAGATATCTTTAGAACGACTTACCTTAGGCACACCAAACTTGCACTGCACATCCATATGCTCATGACCCAGAACCCTATTGAATCTGGACCTGATTGGTTGGAAACTTTGGCGGCCATATTTAATTTATGCGAAATCATTAATCTTGTGTATCTTAGGTACCATTTCACTGTTCCGCGTGTGAACTTGGTATAGATCATCGATGCATCAAGAAACTTCAAAGGAATGACCAAACCAGTTTCCTTGATTCGGTGGAAACCTTGGCGGCCATCTTTAATTTATGCAAAATCTTTAATGATATATATCTTTGATACCATTCAAGTGTTCTATACGAAACTTGGTATACAGCATCGATGTATCAAGAGACCTGCAATGTATAACCACATCAGTTTCTCTGAGTGGCAGGAAGGATGGGCGGCCATCTTTAATTTATGCGAAATCATTAATGATCTCTATCTCTGATACTGTTCGAGTGCTCGATGTAAAATTTGGCATATATCATCGATGCATCAATAGACTTACGATAAATGGCAGTTCTGGTGTTTCTGATTGGGCGGAAACCTTGGTGGCCATCTTTAATTTATGCAAAATCTTTGATGATGTATATCTTTGATACCATTTCAGTGTTCTATATGAAACTTGGCATACAGCATCCATGTATCAAGAGACTTGCAATGAATAACCACATCAGTTTCTCTGAGTGGTGGGAAGGATGGGCGGCCATCTTTAATTCATGCGAAATCATTAATGATCTCTATCTCTGATAATTTTCAAATGCTCTATGACAAAATTTGGTATACATCATCGATGCATCAACAGACTTATGTAATGAATACCGACTTCTCTGATTGGACATAAACCTTAGAGGCCATTTCTAATGGCAATTTTTTTCATAATCTGTATATTTGTCACTTGACTGCTTGGTGTTCCTGAAGTCTTGCTTCAAATTGAATACATTATGAATGGCTGGCGCCCAGAGCCGAGGGGTTTTCAGATGCGCAGCTTCGTATTACACATTTCGATGATATTATTAGAGTCACGGCCCTCCATCCCACCAGTCAATACTTTCTTTTCCGGACCATATCTTGCTCACTATTTGATGAACATCTTCAATACTCACATGGAAGATGCTTAGTACCATACAGATGTGTACTGTCAGATTTTCTTTACATGTTTCAATGGATTTTCACGGAGTTATGTCCCTTCATCCTGTCAGTAATTTTTTGTCCAGACCATGTCACTCACTACACCTTGTAGATGTGCACTGTCAGGTTTTTACAGGTTTCAATGGATTTCCACAGAGTTGTGTCCCTTTATGACATCAGTCAATAAGTTTTTGTTTGAACCAGATCTTGGTTGATATTTGACGGACAGCTTCGAAGCTTAAATGGAAGATGCCTGTAGTACTGTACAGATATGAATGTCAGGTTATACACATTTCAATAATTATTCATGAGTTGTGAGTACATGTAATTGCAAGCAAATCGAATCAACTAGGTTGCTCATGTTACAGGACCCCATTTTGGTAACTCATGTTACGAAGTTCAGTAGCTTCATGAAAAAAAATTGATGCTTAATTGGATGAAATATTAATTCCACTGGGGGGGGGGGGGCTATAATTTCTTTCAGTGTGTCTCAAAGGCAGAAAAAATGAACTGTGCAGACAAGAACTTCAATAATAATTTTCCATGAAAACTAAATACCGGTACTGTCCCTTTTCAGTAACTCAAGTTACAATAACTCAACACCAAAGATATGCTTCTTTAACCACCAGTTTTAGAATGACACTTCTCCAATAAAAAGTTTAAAACCATTTTGGTTCAGCTGGCTATAACCAGATGAACTCTAATCAGCAGTGAAATATCAGTAATTTGTACATTTTAAGGGTTGAAAATTTTGGTAGTCATTAAAACTGCCAAATTTTCAAAATCAAGCAGTAAATGAGTTTATCAGCACTTAACTGTGAACCTTGAAGGACCTACCCAGAATAATAAATGCATCATTTTGCCCACAGCTGAAATTTATTTTCGAAAGTTTTGTCTGTGATATCGTGGAATTGCACAATATCTCAATAACAAAAAATCATAGCAAGTTGAAATTTCATGCATTTTGTTTTGATGCAGTAGTATGCAAAACTAATCTACATTAGCTCAGTAAATTGGATTACTGGGTTACTGTGATATAATATCACGTCTGCCGTCAACAAGGAACTTCAGTGAGGAAAATGTTATAAAAGTGGCACTGGAACAGCTCTCTCACATGTGGTCACGATTGTGATTATGACTGAAATATTGCATATGTTAAACCCTACTCATTATGAAAGATCATTTGCCAACTTTATCCATTTTTGTATGGCCTATGATACAAACAGTTCTTACCTTGATACTGTTTGGCAAAATTCCATTTGCAATATAAAAAAAACACGTCATTCTGACTCTACCCCACAAACGCTTCACGTTGACACCTCCCACGACCCATTCGGACCAATAGTGGCCCATATCGGCCTCAAAATGTCTATTTCCATACCCTTTTCCCACAATTCCCTGCCTGCGCATGCGCAGAATTACGATATTTCTAGCACACATCCACCCCGGTGGATGCTCCCTCGCGTATGCTTCACAATGATGCCTCATACGACTCCATCGGCCCATTAGTGGCCCACCCAGACCCCAAAACGTCTAGTTCCATACCCTTTTCCCACAATTCCCTGTCTGCGCATGCGCAGAATGTCGAAAACGAACGACCCACTAGTCCAGGTGGATGCCCCCTCACGTATGCTTCACATTGATACCGCACTCGACTCCATCGGCCCATTAGTGGCCCACCTAGACCCCAAAACGTCTATTTCCATACCCTTTTCCCACAATTCCCTGCCTGCGCATGCGCAGAATGTCAAACACGAACAACCCACTAGTCCAGGCGGATGCCCTCTCACGTATGCTTCACATTGATACCTTACTCGACTCAATCGGCCCACTAGGGACTCCCCCTAGACCCCAAAACGTAAAAACTTATATACCACAACTGGCAATATAGGTTACCCATTGGGCACAGGCAACATGGGGTAGGGGGTGGGAGAGACGATTGAATTATAATTATTTTCCACCAAAACAGTTTCTTTGCTTCCCAAAATATCAAACAATAATAAAAGTGTCCACCCCAAAAACAATTCGCATTTCGTTAACATACATGGTTCGGAATACCGACCCATTCACCTGCTAACTACCTATCAGTGTACAAATGTCGCAAAACGTGAAACAGCTCAAATGTGCTGTTGTATATGGTTTTGCAACTCCAATATATCAAAAAGTAGCGCGGGACCCCCTAATTTTTATATTATTTTTCAATCCAATACCGCTCTGAGAAACCACAAATTCAGTATGGATAAAATGACATGGGTTTCAAGCATTCGAAGACTGCATTAATATGTAAATTATGTAATTTTACCATTATTTTCCCATTCATTCACTAATGAAGATAGAGGAGAGATGGAAACTTCTCCTGACCTAAATATACAAAAAAGTAGTGCGGGACCCCCCATTTTTTATTTCATTTTTGAAATCTATACTAAATTTGGAACATATCAGTGAAGTTTGAACAAAATGACATGGATTTGATCCTACACCAAGGACCCACCTTAAGTTTTCTTTGTTGTCTTGTATGGATATAATCAGTATTTGTACATATATATTGTTATATTTTTTATATTTTAAAATGGTATAATCATGTAAAATAATGTTCCAAGTTTGGTCCGAATTAGTTTAAAAAACTGTAGGTATCTTCGAACTACATTGCATTCAAAAAGTCAAAATAAATGCGGCAGTTATTCGGAATGCGATCAATGATTTCACAGCAGGAAGAGCAACTAAAACAATCGCATCAGAAGTCATGCATAAAAATGTACACGTCTTGGAAATGTTGAAGACTTGGCGAGCTTACTGCTGAAATCTGTGATTTGAGACTTGGTACAGTGGCACCAAATACAAAAGTAATTGGTGTTTGCAGCATTCAGGCCTTTGATGAGAGTCAGCGCTTTCCAGTCACATGTCAATATCCTGAAAAAAGTTCGAGAGAAATACAAATCAACTCATACTAGAATTATATATAGCTAACAAGATAATGTTAGTCTACACATTGTTGGATGAATAATAATAATATCTTGGGCGGTCAGTTCCTGTAGTACTCAATATATACGGTATATATAATTGATTAGTTAAGAAATTTGGTGTTTGCAAATGTACTTGCCATGAAACAGAGACAATATCCCCTCTTATATTCAAGCCGTGCCTTGCTCTCGACATATCAGCAAAGGTAGATTTCGACCATCTCAGTATATTTGGTCTTGATTCGTCCCCTGTTTATGAATGGTAAGTTCAGTTATGGAAAATAAATACAAAACATTCATTTGATAACATAAAACAATTACGTTTTGGTTTCATTCATTGGCATATATTTGCAAATGTCTAAGACAATACGATGGAAATGAGTTTCCTGCATGTATATGCGTGAAGGCCGGAACGTTATGTGTTCTCATTTGCGAAAATGAGACAATGTTCACAGCCGAAACACGGGTATTGGCGTTATGATTGTGTGACCTGAGCACATATTTAAATCATTTAGACATATGTACTGCCCGCTGAGTTTATATATTGTATAAATTTACCCGTGAATAGGAATACGGTGTGTTCGTCATCTGGAGTCATCGATATTGTCGTATCTTCAGTTATGGTTTCTCGAGGGCGCAATAGTTTGATTACCCCTCTGACAGAATTCTGGTTTTTCGATAGCTTTGCTCCGTCGCATGAGAAACGCATCAGTATGTTACTGTCTCCATTTGTTGCTTTGACAATGCTTTGTTTTGCTGATGGCAGCTGAAGGATATAATCTAGAACATCATCTGTTCTCTTGAATGCAGCGTCAGCCTGCTGGAATATTAATTGACGAAAATACTACATATCAATATCTTTTTATTCAAACTGCTACAAGGATTTTAACATACTACAAATATCAGCGTGAGATTTGTTTCAATAATTTAGCGAGGACATATTATCTTAATCCACTATGACCATAAAATGACCCCATTTAGAGTAGTGGATGACCAAGTTGAAAATCTAAACTTCTGTTTGAATTCACTGTCTATACAAAATGAAATTATATCTTGACCTATTAGTGGAATATTGTGGTTATGCATGACATGCCACCTGTTAAGTCACCTGTTTCATCTGTCTGAAGAACGAAAAGTGTACTTATCCGGCACATTTTAAGTTGAAATAACCTTCATTGGCTGACTTTACTGGTTTCAATAAAAGCACAAGAAAGAAGTACTGCGCCGTTGTTTGATCTACTCACCCCGGGAGCTACCTGGATGGGTATAACAGTTGACAGTCTCTTCACCTCCTGGTCAATGTAATATCTGCTTGGGATTGGCCGTCCAATCATATGCAGCTCATGTAATGCTTCCGTTGATATTCGGAACTGATCCTTGACCGGAATGATTTTTGCTACCAATGCCATCTGGTCCTCTCTAACTATTCTATCTGAATTGTGTTCGTTTGTTGTGTCACGGGGGCAAAAGGTGAAGATGTCTCCATTCGCAAAGTCCATGCTGATATTGATTTTCTTTATATCCGAATACATATTCGTCGAACATTTCACGAATGCCTCCTCGATCTTTCTCTTTCGTTTCCACCTTCCGCTCTTTTTAAGATCTGCCATCGACTTTGACTGTTTGAATTGATTGTTTTTGCAATCATTGTGGTCTTCCAAATTCGTTTGTATGCCTATTGATCTATTGCAATTGTTTGGTATGAATTGCGGCTGTACATTATTTGGAAGAGCTTGTAGAGCCACAGTTCTCAGTAAATCATTTTGTTGATTAAGTTCTAATATTTTGTTTTCTCTAATTCCTAATAGTGCCCCTAACTGTCGGTTCTCACGTTCTGATTCAGCAAGCCGAATGTGAAGCTGTTGAACTTGTATTGCCTGTTGCATCGCAGCGAAATGATCCATGATACATTTTCCTGAATTATATTATGAAGGGATGCCTACACTACCAACCAACGTCATTTAGGCCTACATTAACTATATCTAATACCGAACGGTCAGTCGCCAGATCATGAAAGTAAAAAGTGCCTCTTCATAAATCAAGAATTGACAAAGCTCTCTAATTCTGCAAGTCTCTCTAATACCGCCTGAATGTCGAATTTCCCGCGGAATTTAATACATCTCTGGAATGTATAAATCACTTTAAAATATATAAACCATGTCCTGGAGAGGACGGGATCGAGGCAAAATATTTAATCCATGTATTTTCTGAAGACTTAAAATATGACAAAAAACCTGCAATATATACATGGTAAATATGCCGTTTCTCTTAACCACATGTTTACTTGAAAAGTACGGTCTACATTCAGTCCAGAATTTCGCAGTGACACAGAATAGGTTAAACTTTTGTGAATTCATTTCGAGTTCACTAGCCTCTACCCAAGAAACAAAATGCCTAATTCTGACAAGTATTCAAAAAGCTCAATTCTTTCTCTCTCAACAAGAAATAGATTTGATATTAAATGAAACAAATAATACAACGTTATGTTTTGTGTGAATCGATTATATTTCCCTCAATGCAGGAAAGCATTTTCTTGTATGCTGATTAAGGGTAACGCGGAAATGGCGGCCCCCAGTCAGCATGGGTTGTGGGAGGCTAGAGGATGAAACATCAAGTTGCTGCTGGTAAATACAGCTGTAATATGAGGCGGTTTAATTTTAGCAGACTAATAGCCTACTTAAAACTGACGGCGAGTGTTATCTCAATTAAAGTTGACAGATACAGCATTCCAGAACCCGAGGAGCTGTATGCAGCCAAAAGAACACCATATTCACGGCATGAAAAAATCCAAGATGATCGCCATGATGACGTCAAAGTGACGTCATCTTCTCGGAAGCCATTTTCGGCCTCCTTGGGGTCGATTTTTCGAAAGTTTCATTTTTCCGATTTTTCTCTCGAAATAAGTACACAATATGTACTAGCTCCATTGCGTTATCATGGAAGTCATGACATGAAATTGAAATCCGCAGCATGTGCTATTTCGTGGAAAAAATGGTCTAAATCGTGTCTCGTGTCATTTACATGTAAACACTCATGTAGACAGGAAGGATCGCTTTTCCAGCATTGAAGTTATAATGCCACCGCACATGAAGTTAGATGGCGGTTTGGTCCAAGGGATCCTTCTTGTCTAAATGTGCATTTAAATGACTCGAGTAAGACCCATTTCTCACGAAATAGCACAAGCTGCGGATTTCAGGTTCATGTCATATCTACAAACATAACGCAAACGAGTTTTGAGATCGCAGGTATTATCCACCGTTTAAAGTCCCCTTGTAAATTTGCGGTACGTGATACTGTGTTCATCTGGTGTACAGCTGTAACTGGTTTTCAGAATATGCAAAACCGGGAAGTGGTCAGTGATGTCAGTTAGAAAGATATCGAATAAAAGATTTTCTTGGTGAAAGTTTTTAAAGACGTTGTCAATAAGAGCTGCTGAGCGGAATCAGACTCCTGTCGGTTTCGTAATTTGGTGAAAGAAATAATGGATTTCATGGTTTCAAGAAATTCCTTGATTGGCCTGTGTTGATCAGTATTAAAAAAGATCGATATTAAAATCACACATCAAAATACAAATACATTCAAATGCTCAATATGCCCTTATTGCAGCAAAAGAAATGGAAGGCTGAAGAAGCATGAAATAATTCATGCTGATGAAAAGTCATACAAGTGTCCTCCGTGCGCCCTTAGCTATGCAACGAGAGGACTTCTGAATGAGCGTGAAATAACTCCTACTAGTGTAAAGTCATTCAAATGCTCGCGGTGACCATATTGCGGTGAAACAATTGGACCTCAGAAACGACAGGACCGTTCTCATACTGATGAAAAGCCATTCAAATGCTCAATAGATGTATGTCCTTATATAGCAATACATGAAATGGAATCCTGTTGGAGCATGAACAAACTCATACGGGTAAAAGACCATACAGATGTTCAATGTCCAAAAAGGTTTACTTCTCGGAGATCATGAAGAGACCTGAATCCACATGAATGGCCATCAATGCTCATGAAAACCAAGGTTGGGAACAAAAAAGGAAATCGTGTGTCTACAAATACCTACACGAATCCGTATCTCTGTACGTGAACGTGTTAGTTGAAAAATCTTCAACGCAGATATCACCCACATTTACTTGTGCACATTAAATATTATTTCCATTCTGCGAAAAATCCTGTAAGTAGTAGTGTAAGGACCGGACGGGTCTACTTGACCTCAAAAATTTGCATATTTTGTGAAGGTCACGTGGAGGTCGGAGAGGTCAAGTGCAGTATAGTTCCGACAGAATGACCAAAAAGCTACCTCCAACACAGGAGAGTTCCAATTGTTGCAGCGAATGTATTCCTCCGCGGTGATGCGGTTTTGGCGGTGATGCGGTCGCGGGAAAAAGCTTCCGCAGAGAAAAGTAGTCCCTAGATAAAAGACTATTATACAAGATTTTGAAAACGATTACTCGATTGTATGTGGTGACTGGAATCTGGTATTGGATCCGGATATCGACACGCAGAACTATTTACATGTCAATCACCCACACGCACGAGATACTGTACTGAACTTGATAGAAACTGAGGAATGGATAGATCCATGGGAAGTGTATGGGGAAGGAAAATGTAGGTTTACTTGGATGCAGAAAAAAACCATTCAAACAATCTCGTTTGGATTATTTTTATTATCGTCAGACTTTATTCCTTTTGTAGACAATGCGGAAATCCATCCCAAATATAAATCAGATCATTCCCTTACAACTATAACATGTAAGATTTCGAAATTCCAACGGGGTAGGGGCACATGGAAATTCAACAACTCTCTTTTAAAGGATGTTAGATATGTAAATGAAGTAAAATCTGTTATAAATACTACTGTGGAACAATATTCTGTGGAGAAAACGGAAAAGGATATTATTTTATCTGTAAACGATCAACTGTTTTTTGAAATACTATTAAATGAAATTCGTGGTAAGACAATAGAATATGCAAGTCGAAAGAAGAAAGAAAATGTTAAAATTGAAAAAGAATTAGAGGATAAAATTAGAGATTTAGAAGGAAACTTAAATGTTTTGAATATAGATACAGATATACAGTCATTAGATGAACTGAAACGGGATTTGGAGCAATTTCGTAATAAAAAAAATGGAAGGAGTAATGACGCGTTCCCGTGCCAGATGGATAGAGCATGGAGAGAAGCCAAGTAAATATTTCTGTTCTTTAGAGAAAAGAAATTATATAAATAAAACAATTCCTCGTATACAAAAGGATAATACAATAATAAGTGGTCAACGGGAAATTCTTGAAGAAGTGAAATCTTATTATCAAAATTTGTATAAAAAAGATACCTCTATAGACGATGCAGATCTGAATGATTTATCAATAAGAAATGTCAATAAGCTGAAAAATGAAACCTCGGAATCGTTAGAAGGGCCGATAACTGTGATTGAAGCATTAGCGGCTTTGAAGAATTTTAAAAATGAAAAATCGCCCGATATGGATGGTTTTAGTGCGGAATTTATTAAATTCTTTTGGATTGATATAAAAATATTTTTAATCAAATCTATTAACTTTGGTTATTTACATAACGAAATGTCTGTATCGCAAAAACAAGGAGTGATCACTTGTATTCCAAAAGGGAACAAACCCAGACAATTTCTGAGTAATTGGAGACCAATTACATTATTAAATGTCACATACAAACTCGCTTCAGCATGTATCGCCAATAGAATAAAAAAAGTGTTAGGCAGTATAATAAATGAAAATCCAAAAGGCTTTGTAAAGGGGAGATATATGGGAGAGAATATTAGGTTACTGCAGGATATATATTGGAATATTCCGAGGAAAATGATATACCCGGCTGTTTGCTGCTGACTGATTTCGAGAAGGCTTTTGACACTATTTCTTGGAAATGTATGATAAAAACGTTAAAAATTTTCAATTTTGGACCTTCCATATGTCAGTGGATTAAAACCTTCTATAACAATATAAGTTCGACTGTTATTCAATGCGGCTTTCCATCCAGTAGATTCCAAGTAGAAAGAGGATGTCGACAGGGGGACCCGCTTTCTCCATATATTTTCATATTATGTGCGGAAATATTGGCGTGTTTGATTCGTGACGATGAAAGGATAAAAGGCATAAAAATCAAAGAAAATGAATATAAAATAAACTTGTTTGCGGACGATACTTTCTTGACTCTTGACGGAATCGAGGGGTCCCTGCAGGCAGCATTGGACATCATTCGTATTTTCGGGAGGTTGTCCGGTCTGAAGTTGAATGCTAATAAAACAAATGTTGTATGGTTTGGATCTAAAAAGGGTTCAATAGAACAGTTGTGTCCAGAGTTCAGTCTGAAATGGAACGATGGGATATTCAAACTATTGGGGATTGTTTTCTATCCTAATCCGAAAGATATGATTATTAGAAATTACAAAGATAAGTTAAAAGATATTAAAGAATTGTTAAGTCACTGGAGCAAGCGCTCGCTTACCGTATTAGGTCGAGTTACAGTAGTGAAGACATTGACACTGCCCAAGCTAAATTTACTTTTTGCATGTCTACCCAACCCTCCGTTATCTCTGATTGATGCTTTTCAAAAAGTATTTTTTAGGTTTATATGGGGTGTCAATATTGACAAAATTAAAAGAGCACAAATGTATTAAAGTTATGAACAAGGAGGTGTCAAGATGGTAGATGTACGGTCGTGTATGTATTCTATGAAAATAACATGGATTCGGAGATATATTTCGAACAACAATTGGAAGGATATATTTCTTAAAAACTGTAATATTCCTTTAGACCTAATAGAAGTTGGGAAAATCAAATTACAGAAAATTGTAGAAGAGAATATAAATAGTTTGTTTTGGAAAGATGTTTTCCGTGCTTGGAGTGAACTGCTACCATCTATCAACATAAGAGAGCAAAGAACTCAGTGTACAATGTATTTGGTTGAATGATGGTATTAAGATTGCTGGGAAACCAATATTCTACAGCAAGTGGCTCACCAAAGGGGTTAAATATGTAAATGATCTCTTAACATGCGAGGGTGGCTTCATGACGCTGCAGGAATTCAGGAATATTTATGGTATAGAAACAAACTATCTGCAGTATCATGGAATCGTCCAATCTGTTAAGTGTTATATGGGAAATTGTTGTAAAAATACCCAAAGGTGTGCTTATCCATGTATTCCTGATCAAATTCATTTATTGCTGAAAAGTCAAAGGGGCTGCCAAGATTTTTACAAAATATATGTAGGAATGAAATCTTTAACACCAGTATCACAGGTAAAATGGGAAAAGTACTTAGATATTTTCGATATTGAGTGGAACAAAGTGTAATCCAGACCTTTCAAATGCACACTCGACACTAAGCTTAGATGGTTCCAATTCCGTCTAGTGCATAAAATATTGGCCACCAATAAATTCTTGTATAACATAGGTATTGTAAATTCTCCCAACTGTGATTTTTGCCAGGAAGTTATCGAGGATTTACCTCATATATTTGGCATTGTCCGGTAGTAACAGCCTTTTTGAATGACGTTAGTGAATGGTTTAGATCAGTTAATATTTATCTCTATTTGTCTGAAAGAGTACTACTACTTGGAGTGGAAAACACTGATTATATATTCAATACAATACTTATTGTTATAAAGTGGTATATATATCAGTCTAAAAGACGAAAACAACGTCCTAAGATCAATGCATGTAAAAAGCAGATCGAATTTTTGTACAATACCGAAAATTTTATTTTTCGGAAAAATTGTGAATATCAAAGGTTTGAAAATCGATGGAAAGATTTTTCCAGATTAGTACGTGACAATATAACTGTACCCTAAGGACTAGCGCTACCCAGAATTTTTTAATTTAATGGACCATAGTAAAAGGATCAATACACATGTTATTCGAATTTTATTTTTCTTTGTATCCGTTTATATATATATATTCTTTTTTTGTATGTTTGTGTGTGCCTTATTTTTTTTTTAGTTTAATTGTCTTTTATTCACCTGTATGCTTTATTTGTGACAAAATAAATTTCTTATAAAAAAAAAAATACAATTAAATTATCCAATAAAGGATTTAAAGTGGCACTATACGGATATTATACAGATATTAGTACCATAGCCAGTGTACAAAATACCAGTACATGTATACTGTGTTTGTTTAAAGAACGTTGCCAATTGTCATTTCTATCCAACTCCTGTGACGGGAATGACAGGACAATTTTGAAATGACCCAGTATTACAGCCTGTGTGATCATACACTGACAATGGTACAGATACGTCAATACGATTGGCATAATTCCACTGAGCACATGCAAGTACCTGTCTAAAAATAGATTTTGACGAAAAAATGGCAAAGGAATTATGGGAATTCATAGGGCACCTTTTTATCTTCTTCTTCTACCATTCATTAACTCGCTTTAGATAGTAAAGCACATGTAGAGGGTCTGTTTACGATATTGTTGAATTTAAAAGTGTTGATCATGTCATTTTGTTCCCGTCATTGATTGAGGAGAACCTGAGATAGTGGACCTATGTCCCTATGTGGCTCTTTGCTCCATCTCCAACGCTTCACCGATATAACCAACACAGTGTTGGTGTGAGATTGACATCTGCTCTGAATTTATTCTTTGTAGCAATCAATTTGAGTAAGTGGGTTACAATACATTAATTAACAGAGGAGATGGAAGGTAACGGAGCCGTTAATGTGCTGGCCATGGTAACAGACAGACCATACCCAGTGACCTTGTACAAGGTTCATCCCCAATTAAGGAACAATGCTGATATTTTCCAATGTGCTCAAATTAAGAAATAATGTTTTCATAGGCGTGCGAAATCGCTAATTTGCGCACGGTTAGTGTGACTAAGTTTATATTTTAGGGCAAGGGCGAATTTATAAACTATCCCACACTAACCGTGCGTAAATTAACGATTTAGCACGCCTATGAAAACACTATTTCTGTTCTATTGCACTGCTCAATTTGATTATCAACAAAGATTACAACGAAAGATTGAAAAAATATGGTAAACGTTCACAACCTTTAATTCTTCCCTTTGTTGAAATGTGCCGTCCGCCACTGTCAATATCAGTGGACGAGTTTATGTGGTCTCACAGATTGGGGCGCGGTGAAACCTGCATGCACACGAGCCTATTTGTGTGGCATTCTTAATCACGAGGGAACCAACAGTTAAACTTGGGGCAGAAATTTACGTGTTCAAAAAATAGTAATTTACAGCTTTTTCTCATTTACACTGAAAAATGTTGCCAGTATTTATTTAACTTGGAAGAAATTTATGTTCACGGTGCTATTGAAAACATTGGCATTTTGAAAAAAAAACCCCACAGATGTGATGATCGTGGAACACATGAGAAATTACAAACATTTGATGTCGTTTGTAATTTCTGTGGCCTGTAACCGACATCACATCAATGATAGACACACCCGCCTTAAGCAGAACCGTGGCAGTTGTTGATCTCAAGCAATGGTTGGTGAACGAATAATCATTTTATTATACATTTTCTACCTTTAAAGTAAACTAAAATTCCTGGTTGCAGGGTATCCATTCTATTTGTTTATTCGATTGTACAGACGGACGAGACTTTGTCATGCAATTTATCACCCGCCTTGTTAAATGGATTCTCTCGAGTGAACACCTGTGCGTGTCAAGATCACGGGTGTAGATTTCATGCGTCACACAGTTCTTAACCGTGCTAAATCGTGTAATAATTGCACGGGTATCAGTGTGTAATAGGTGTAAGTGTTATAGAATATTAAGTGTTATGTTAATATAAGTCGAACACATGCCCATAGTATAGCGCTATAGCATTCAGCTGATAAGATTCCATAAACCGTCATGCATGTCTTTGCACTACAGAAATGACCGTAGATGTGGCCCTTGACCGAAAGACCAATCGGCTTCACCCATGCACTGATGGCCAATTTCAATGCCAATATGCTCATTAAAAATGAACCAATCCTCAATCCAGTCCGTGTCACGATCATGTACGCGGTCAAGTTTTTTAGACTTCGTCGCATTTAACGCGCGAGGCAATGACTCGTTTTGACGAGAGCAGATTTCGGAGCCAGTGTTTTCTGCAGTAGGTAACAATGAACTAAAGTTTTGTCCCATTACGTTCCAGGTTAAACAGGTTCAGTTCGCCGCTGAAAAACTGACCTTCTTGAACTTTAGCCCGGAACTACACACTGATGTTTTTGATTACCACTCCTTCCACTTCACGTGAAATGTACCAAACCACACTTAGTCCAATACGATGGGTGACTGACAGCCTTTCTTTTATTATTTGGATGTTCGATTGGGCTGTATAGTCCCATTGGTAACGAAGTCAAGTGCAGGTGCAGAAATCTTCCTCCAGAAAAATAGGAGATTTTGAGAAAATAAATAACTGACAAGCACACTCACCAGTATGAATGAATTTCTCGTGTTTCAAGGCACAAAATAACACCACCCACACATCTGAACCACTCTACGTAAAGTTCCACGGAGACAACAAACTGTCAAATGTTCTAGAGCACCGAAAATCCATCCAAAAATGGCGAATATGGCTTCACACTAAAGCATTATGGGAAGTAATCACACGATCCCTCGTGTCACATGGTGTACACAAACGCACGTGTACAGAAAGGGACCTTTCAAGAATTACCAAAAAGCGAGCACAAAACTTGTGCGTTAGTCAGATGATTTGAGAAGACCTCGTATCTCAGAGTATCACATGATTCGTTCACACGTGTTAGTGTGTGCCTACGTCACTTCCCTTCATATCCCAAAGTACAAGGCGCCTAATTTTGTTACGCTGATCGGACAAGATTTATCTGCCTATGGCTTAATGAGAGATCGATAGATGCCTGGAATGTGCCATTTTGTGGATCTAAGCTGCACTGATACATTCAAACCGGTCAGTAATCATGTCAATTAATTATTGCGTCACAATTTGACAATTTCTGAAGTTCGAAGCCCTGCCTCTTGAAACAAGATGGTAGCCTATGTGACTGTGATACGGACATGGTAGACATCAACATATTAAAGGAGGACGTATTCCAGTCACATTATATTGGACTAAACCACACTCCAATCCAATTTATTTTTGAGAACGCAAACTGTCTTCTGAGACGAGCACTTTTCAACCTGAGCTGGTCACGTGGGTATCGTCGTTTGATTGTGTCCTGAAAAGAACACAGGCTCGCGACTGTCACAATTTTTTCAGAAATTAATCGACACCAGGCGCCGCGGAGCATATTCAAAAGTGGGGGGGGGGGAGGGGGCTGACCCCTATCTCGACCATAAAGTGGGGGGCTGAGGTCGCCCCTAGATAGGGCTTATAACATTACAGCTCCGAAAAGTGGGGGGGGGGGACAGCACCCCCGGCTCCTCGGCCCCTGGACACTTACTAAGTTAGCGAAACACAATAAAAGTTAGTTATGATATTATCCAGTAATAACACAACTGAGAATTTAATGCGGGATATGCTTACCACGAACATTCACATTTGGCGGAAGTGACGTCATTTAGTTCGTTTTAACCTGAAAGAAGGAAAATTTTGAAACTCTTGACACCACAGATAGGTCATTATCTGAAGAAGTACTGAGGGTAATATTATAGCCAAGCTCCAAAGAATAAATATTTTGCAGCTAATTCTGTGACCTACCCCCCATCTTTGGATGTACCAAACCACACTCATGTCCAATTGATTTTTGATAACGTAAACTGCCTTCTGAGACGAGCCGTTTTCAACCGTCTGAGCTGGTCACGTGGGTATCGTCGTTTGATTGTGCCCTGAAAAGAACGCAGGCTCGGGACTGTCACAATTTTTTCAGAAATTAATCGACACTTACTAAGTTAGCGAAACACAATAAAAGTTAGTTATGATATTATCCAGTAATAACACAACTGAGCATTTAATGCGGGATATGCTTACCACGAACATCCACCTTTGGCGGAAGTGACATCATTTAGTTCGTTTTAACCAGTAGGTATCGTATATTTCTCAATCTTAGACATGGAATGATATGAATAGACAAAGCCTAGAAGCGAGCGGAGAAGTTCTGGCTTTGCCTATTCATATCAAGTTTTCCACCAGCTTCAAATGAACACAATTTCCGATTACAGAGACTTGCACTTGCACTTAATTTATTGTTTCACACTGCACTAATATTTGCATTGGGTGAAATCTAAAGTACCTTTGAGAGTTCCATGCGATCTGCCCATAATTATCCCAGGAGCAGATATGGGCAGATAGATTTGCCCCAACTTCTCGGGCTCCTTCTTCCTGTCCACGTTTTGTATAGTATTTTACACTGAACAAATATTCCATGCACAGTGACGCATATATCAAAACGATGGCTTATTTGAGAGTCAGTTCCTGTCGAACTTTACAGAATTAAAATTCATCTGGCATTGTTGTAGTACTGTTGTTGTCCAGTATTTGACATTGCCTAGAGCAGGCAAATGTGACAGAATTTATAATAGTAAATAAGTAATCTTCTGGCTCACAAATGTAATATAGTTGTCCTTCGTCAAAGTAAAAACGATCTCCTTAGATATAACCAACAATCAATTCAAAACAACCCCTGACAAAGGGAGAACTTTACCGCCCACCACCACAGGGGCTCGTTAACGTTGTTAATTGGTTATTTAGGTTGATTATTGGGGGGGGGGCGAAGTAGTGAATATTCCCTACATCGATCCCCCCATAATCAACCTAATTCACCAATTAATTCCCTACTTCGACACCCCCCCCCCCATAATTAAACAATTAACAACGGTAACGAGCCCCTGTGCTCACCACTGGCATTCCCCAGACCCTGTGTGGCAGAACAGTTCCAGGCAAATATCAACACAAATGCTGAAGCGGATCACTTTTGATTTGAGCTCCCATCTAAATCTTGACGGAACAAATATTTAATTGTCCGAATTCTGTCTGGTCCTACGATTTCCTGTCACTGTTCCAGTTGGTTATGCTGTTATATTTTCTCATATATAAGGCAGCATTATTGTAAAGTCATATTAATAAGAATAATCCCTTTCCTTTACTTATCGGACATAGAATCTTAGAATGATTCATTCCAACATACTGTCACCGTTAGTCTTATTACTAATGGAGTTCTCTTCAACTCTTCTGTTATTGTACATACAATATATAAAACCTTGGTGGAGCGGATTCCATTTAACCAAAATAAATGTCCTTATGATAGGCATGTTCAACAGTTGAGACTCTAGTGAATATATATATATATGATATATAGACAGATCTGAACATTAAGACGAAACTACTACCGGTACATACATGTATATCTTCCAAATGGAAACAAAATTTACAAACATGTACAGTAAATAATTCTACCAGATATGTTTATAAAATAGTTCTCTGTGTGACTGTAAAACCAATAGCCAAATATCGGGGATATTGTTCTTTTTACATTTTAAATCAATTTAAGGAATTGAATTGACAGAATGATTGTTATTTCATACTTTAATGAAGAATTTCGAATGGTAAAATGTTAATTACTATAATGGATATAATTATTACAAGGTTGCAATGGCTATGATTATAATCAATTAAATTAGAGATACACAAGACATAAAATCCGTAATCAACCATATTGGATATTGATATTTACCATAGGACTCTACCAATAAGAATTCAATTTGTGTCCATAATGGGGAATGGCACCGAAAATCGTCTAAAAATGGACCTTTTTTTAAAATGACGTCACTGTGACGTCGTCATAGCGACCATCTTTTTTTTTTTTGTTTTTTTTTTTTTACATTTTTTAGTTGAGCTTGACCCACATATGTAGTGTGGTAGGTGTCAGTACTCCAGCCTTAGGGATAGCGAAAATATATAGTGGGGGTTCCACCTCCCCCCCCCCCCCGTAACTGGGGTATGGTTCCCATGTTATTAACACGAGGAAATACAAACAAATTGCCATAAATAAATGTAAAAGCATATGTTGGCCTATCTCTGGTAAGTTTCAGGTACCGGTATTATTGGAGGGTGTCTAGTTTACAAAATATACTGTATCCCATAGTGGGACTAACTGAGACACGTTTTTATTTTACGTTTTTAAAAACGAATTCTGGATAAAAGTATAACAGATATTTCAGATTTTTTTTGTATGAGTATGTCATTCAAAATATAAGTTATAACGAGAGTAGAAGGCTACATTACTCGAAAATAATAACACGAATTTTTGCAAAAAGGTGAAAAATGTCCCAGTGTACCCCAATCTCCCATAGTCTCACTTTCAGCCTCATATTTTATAAGGAATTTCACCTGGACATACTGCTGGTGTCGATATTCTCTAATGTTCCCAAGTGTTATTCTCCGTCATTCTGTAACCGGGTCTCGACATTCTCTAATGCGCGCAAGTGTTATTCTCCATCGTTCTGTAACCAGGTCTCGATAATGAACCTATTCTCAATCCAGTCCGTGTCACCATCATGTACGCGGTCAAGTACCCCTCCCCCTCCCCTCCCTTCCCTTCCCCGTCATGATATAGCTGAAAAAATGTTGAAAGCGACGTTAAACCCTATTCACTCACTCACTCACTTGATAATGAACCAATCCTCAATCCAGTCCGTGTCACCATCATGTACGCGGTCAAGTACCCCCTCCCTCCTCCCTTCCTTCCCCGTCGTGATATAGCTGAAAAAATGTTGAAAGCGACGTTAAACCCTATTCACTCACTCACTCACTTGATAATGAACCAATCCTCAATCCAGTCCGTGTCACCATCATGTACGCGGTCAAGTACCCCTCCCCCTCCCCTCCCTTCCCTTCCCCGTCGTGATATAGCTGAAAAAATGTTGAAAGCGACGTTAAACCCTATTCACTCACTCACTCACTCACTTGATAATGAACCAATCCTCAATCCAGTCCGTGTCACGATCATGTACGCGGTCAAGTTTTTTAGACTTTGTCGCATTTAACGCGCGAGGCAATGACTTGTTTTGACGAGAGCAGATTTTGGAGCCAGTGTTTTCTGCAGTAGGTAACGATGAACTATAGTTTAGTCACATTACGTTCCAGGTTAAACAGGTTCAGTTCGCCCCTGAAAAAATGACCTTCTTGTACTTTAACCTGGAACTACACACTGATGTTGTTGATTACCACTCCTCCCACTTCACGTGAAATGTACCAAATCACACTCCAATCCAATTTATTTTTGAGAACGCAAACTGTCTTCTGAGACGAGCACTTTTCAACCGTGAGCTGGTCACGTGGGTATCGTCGTTTGATTGTGTCCTGAAAAGAACACAGGCTCGCGACTGTCACAATTTTTTCAGAAATTAATCGACACCAGCGCCGCGAGCATATTCAAAAGTGGGGGGGAGGGGGCTGACCCCTATCTCGACCATAAAGTGGGGGCTGAGGTCGCCCCTAGATAGGGCTTATAACATTACAGCTCCGAAAAGTGGGGGGGGGGGGGACAGCACCCCCGGCTCCTCGGCCCCTGGACACTTACTAAGTTAGCGAAACACAATAAATGTTAGTTATGATATTATCCAGTAATAACACAACTGAGAATTTAATGCGGGATATGCTTACCACGAACATCCACATTTGGCGGAAGTGACGTCATTTAGTTCGTTTTAACCTAAAAGAAGGAAAATTTTGAAACTCTTGACACCACAGATAGGTCATTATCTGAAGAAGTACTGAGGGTAATATTATAGCCAAGCTCCAAAGAATAAATATTTTGCAGCTAATTCTGTGACCTACCCCCCATCTTTGGAATCAGTGAAATTTGACATCTACACTATAAGTCCTAATGCGCTAACACATCTTTCAGATAAAGTTAGGGAGTAATTTGGGCACAATTCCCCATATATGTGTACCACGTCCTATAGGACAGTTAAGAAAGAAAGTGATGTAATCATAGGCATATGAAGGGAGAAAACTCCATCAGTCGAAAGTGATTTGCAAAACGCCGAGTGCTAAAATAGAAGGGAAGAGAAATAATCACAACATAGTTGTCCTTCGTCAAAGTAAATTCGATCTCCTTAGATATAACCAACTATCAATTCAAAACAACCCCTGACAAAGGCAGAACTTTCCGCCCACCACCACAGGGGCTCATTAACGTTGTTAATTGGTTAATTAGGTTAATTATTTTCCCTACCTCGATTCCCCCACACCAATAATCAGCAATTAACCAATTAATTCCTCACTTCTACCCCTCCCCCCCCCCATAATTGGCAAGTGGACCGTTACACTTCTGTAAGAGTATCCATGATCATTAGCATTAGATCTGGGTACCGGTTATTGATCTTAGAATAAATCATTAAAATTATGCCAACTACATGTAACAGGATGCAACTAAGAAATAGACTTTGCTGATTCGTGTTTAATATCATTGTATTTCATTTAGGATTGAACTGCAACAGAGCAAATATGGATGATATACCAATGAAAATGGAGCCCTTCGACGAGAACACCACTTCCTTGTTACAGGGTGATTGTTACCGCCGACATTTGTCCGTAAAAAAAGAACCGCGGGTCCAGAACATAGGAGCGCCGAATTCAACAACAGTCGCGACAAAGGAAGAACCAGCGGACTTGTTTGATGAGTTTGAATATCCAAGAAAAGATGCTGACATCAAACCTGAAGCATGCACACAAGTAAGTTGTGGGTTAGTGTACGTTTGAGTGGTACACGGGATATATATGAACTATTTTTCGTTGAGAACATTTATTGAAAAAAATATTCTATACAATCAAACGCAACATTAAAATAGCGTTGGAGAAAGAATATATGGCGGGTAACCTAGGCCACTTGTCCGTCAAATTTTCCGTCCAACCGAAAAATGACATTCGCAACAATAAAGATATCACAAAACAATTCTATGTCCTGTACATATATGCTAAACCCACCAAGGTTGTGTAATGTATCATATAAATATGAACGGTTTTACCCTGTACATTTCTTATCTGCAGTATAATATAGAGGCAAAGATGTAATGTTGCTAATGCCATTTGTGCTATTGTCATATTTCCATCCCACTTTTTTTTAAATATTCACCACAAATGAGATTAATCAATAAAAGATTTACAGCTGTACTATCCTGACCTTATGCAGATATATGTACCATTGCCAGTGTACTAAATACCAATACATGGATACTGTGTGTTGCTAATGTCATTTTCGTCCAAATCTCGTGACGGGAATGACATCAGCAAAATTTTGAAATGACCCAGTATTACAGCATTGGTGATGTGATACACTGACAGTGGTACAGATACATCAGTACCATTGGCCTAATTTCACTGAGCATATGCAAGTGCTTGTCTTATGAGAAATTTCTTCAGCATATACAAAATAGATGTTGACGGAAAATGACATAGCGAACACAAATGTTGCACATGTCATTTATGTTTTATCAAGCTAAATTAAAAAAACTGTACAAAGAATTCATAGAACACCTGCTTATTTTCATCTAATACAATTCATTGACATGTTTTAGATAGTAAGTTTGAGGGCACATTGTCTGTTTACGATAGTTTTGAATTTAAATGTGTTTCTATTGTCATTTTTTTTTGTTCGGTCATTGATTGAGGGAAACGGGAATTAGTGAACAAGGTTATCGTGGAATCCGCCATACGATTGATATCTGTTCTGAATGTATGCTTTGTAGCAATCAATTTAATTAAGGGGGTTACACTACATTAATTATGCCCCCCCCCTCTAACTAGAGGGGGGCATATAGCGATCGCTTTGTCCGTCCGTCTGTCCGTCTGTCCATCCGTCTGTCCGTCCGAATTTCTTGTCCGGGCAATATCTCGGTTAATATTTGATGGACAGGATCGAAACTCGCATGGAATGTGGCGAGTGGCTCGTAGTTGTGCAGCGTGGAGTTTTTTCCGAGTTCCGGTATAATTTTCAAGAGTTATGGCCCTTTTTCTGAAATCTCTGTGAATGGGACTTGTCCGGGCTGGATCTTGGTTAATATTGTATGGACAAGTATGAAATTTGCATGATATGTGGTCAATGACCCACAGTTGTGCAGCGTAAAGTTTCTCCACGTTTCGCTTATATTTTCAAGAGTTATGGCCCTTTGTTCCTGAATTCTCCGTGAATTGGGACTTGTCCGGGCTGGATCTCGGTTAATATTGTATGGACAATTATGAAATTTGCAGGATGTGTGGTCAGTGCCCTGTAGTTGTGCAGCGTGAATTTTCTCCGCGTTTCGCATATATTTTCAAGAGTTATGGCCCTTTTTTCTTCAAATCTTTGTGAATTGGAACTTGTCCGGGCTGGATCTCGGTGAATATTGTATGAACAATTATGAAATTTGCAGGATATTTTCAATTCGATTTATTTCTATACATGGAACATACAGAAATATTAAAAGGTTCATATTAAAAACTACAGGACAAGACAAATGCATATATACATGCACATACATATAGATACATACATGTGCACACAGATAGAACATGGTACCTTAACAAGGTTATTTGGTCAAACCCAGTGTGAGTAAATACAATTTACCCATATAATCAGTCATGTGGCAGGGATGCAATTTCGTTCCTTTGCTCTCTCGTTAAGCAGTTCATAGAAAAATTGCCCTATTATTGGTGAAAGATGCATTGGTGGGTTAATAAGAAAATAAAATTTTTCCAGATCCGTCAACTTAGGGAAATATTGGCAAATGCTACTTATGTTGTTATAAAATATATCTCTTAGTTTTTCGCCGCTAGGACATTTGCACAGGAAATGGAATTCATCTTCTACTGTTTTGTCGGTTGTTATACATCCCTTGCACAATCTTTTATCTCCTGTCCATCTTTTATATGTGATTAGTGCCCTGTAGTTGTGCAGCATGAAGTTTCTTCGCGTTTCGCATATATTTTTCTTCAAATCTTTGTGAATTGGAACTTGTCCGGGCTGGATCTCGGTGAATATTGTATGAACAATTATGAAATTTGCAGGATATGTGATCAGTGCCCTGTAGTTGTGCAGTGAAGTTTCTCCACATTTCGCCTATATTTTCAAGAGTTATGGCCCTTTTTTCTTCAAATCTTTGTGAATTGGGATTTGTAGGGCTGGATCTCGATTAATATTGTATGAACAAGTATGAAATACGCATGATATGTGGTCAGTGAAGTTTCTCTATTTTCGGTTATATTTTCAAGAGTTATGGCCCTATGTTTAAACCTAAGTGAATGGGATATATTTATTTGTCCAAGCTGGATCTCAGTCCATAACTGATTTGAACCAGGAAAATGGCTATATTATATGTTATTCTACATTCCAAAGCAGACAACATAGGTCCTGAAGTATGAAATTGCCCCAAAAACAGTGAATTGGGTACAAAATTCACTGATCGCTTCATAATTTCACCACAATATACTCCCAAGGAATGTAGGTCTCATAACCAGGTCACATTTTCGGATTTGGCGAAAGCCCTGGTGACCATCTTGCATCGAAACATCTTATTATCACTTGTTGGTTGATACTTGGAATATGTATAATATGTGAGGCATGGCAAAAAAGTGACTGAAACAGAATTTTTATAATTATCCAAATTAGGCCTCCACCAACCAATAAAGAACAGAACAATGGAGCAATCTCTGATTGCTTCCTTCCTGTGTTAACTATTGTTGTGGTTGTTGTTCTAGGAGATTACAGAGAGCTATTCCTACACAGAGGAGATGAAAGATAATGGATCTGTTACGGTGCTGGCCATGGGAACAGACAGACCATACCCAGTGACCTTGTACCAGGTTGATCCCCAATTAAGGAATAATGCTGGTACAAATATTGAACGGTTGGAGGACGATAACCTGGAACTACACACTGATCACGCAGAAACGATGAGTGCAAACATTGTAACGACTGAAGAACCATCACGCAATTCTGCTTCATGTAAACCAAGAAGAATGAAAAAATCTAAACCTGGAGATAAATCATCCAAATGTTCACACTGCTCATATAGCTGTGTTAGGAGAAGTGATCTGCAGAGGCATGAAAGAACTCATACTGGTGGAAAGCCTTACAAATGTTCTCTGTGCTCGTATAGCACTGCACAGAGAGGTTACCTTGATGTGCATAAAAGAATTCATACTGGTGAAAAGCCATACAAATGTTCTCTGTGCTCGTATAACTCTGCCCAGAGAGGTAACCTTGTTGTGCATCAAAGAATTCATATTGGTGAAAAGCCATACAGATGCTCTATGTGCTCCTATAGCTCTGCACGGAGAGGTCACCTTGTTGTGCATAAAAGAATTCATACTGGTGAAAAACCTTACAACTGTTCTCTGTGCTCATATAGCTGTTCACGTAAGGGTGATCTTCAGAAGCATAACATAATTCATACTGGTGAAAAGCCATACAAATGTTCTCTGTGCTCGTATAGCTCTGCACAGAGACGTAACCTTGATATGCATAACAGAATCCATACTAATGAAAAGCCTTATAAATGTTCTCTGTGCTCATATAACTGTACACAGAAAGGTAACCTTGATATGCATAAAAGAATCCATACTAATGAAAAGCCTTATAAATGTTCTCTGTGCTCATATAGCTGTACACAAATGGGTAGCCTTCAGAGGCATAACAGAATTCATACTGGTGAAAAACCATACAAATGTTCTTTGTGCTCATATAGCTGTACACAGAAAGGTAACTTAGAGAAGCACAACTGCAGTCATACTGGTGAAAAGCCATACAAATGTTCTCTGTGCTCGTATAGCTGTACACAAATGGGTAGCCTTCAGAGGCATAACAGAATTCATACTGGTGAAAAGCCATACAAATGTTCTTTGTGCTCCTATAGCTGTACACATAAGGGTAACCTTGAAAAGCATAACAGAATTCATACTGGTAAAAAGCCATACAAATGTTCTATGTGCTCCTATAGCTGTACACAAAAGGGTAGCCTTCTAAAGCATCACAGAATTCATACTAGTGAAAAGCCATAAAAATGCTCTGTGTGCTCATATAGCTCCGCACAGAGAGTTCACCTTAATGTACATAAAAGAATCCATACTGGTGAAACGCCTTACAAGTGTTCACTGTGCTCATATAGCTGTAAACATAAAGGTAACATTGAGAGGCATAACAGAATTCATACTAGTGAAAAAGCATACGAATGCTCTCTGTGATCATATAGCTCTAGACAGAAAGGTACCATTGCGAGGCATAACAGAATTCATACTGGAGAAAAGCCAAACGAATGCTCTCTGTGATCATATAGCTCTAGACAGAAAGGTACCATTGCGAGGCATAACATAATTCATACTGGCGAAAAGTTCCACAAATGTTATTCTCTCTGTATAAGTGTTCATCGAAGCAGGGCTTCACTTTCTATGAAAGAATCCATACTGACGAAAAACCATCAAAATGTGCATGGTGCCCATATAAGTGTGCAACAAAAGGGAACTTGAATCGACATGAAAGAACTCATACTGGGGAAAAATCGAACAAATCCCCTGTTTAACTGTCCAACTACGTGACAAAGGAGAATCAAGCGTGAACAACGTGACAAAGGAGAACCTGTGAGTTCAAGCGTGAACAACGTGGCAAGGAGAACCTGTGAGTTCAAGCGTGAACTACGTGGCAAAGGAGAACCTGTGAGTTCAAGCGTGAACTACGTGACAAAGGAGAACCTGCGAGTTCAAGCGTGAATGTGACAAAGGAGAACCTGTGATTTCAAGCGTGAACAACGTGTCAAAGGAGAACCTGTGAGTTCAAGCGTGAGCAACGTGGCAAAGAACCTGTGAGTTCAAGCGTGAACTACGTGGCAAAGGAGAACCTGTGAGTTCAAGCGTGAACTACGTGACAAAGGAGAATCTGCGAGTTCAAGCGTGAACAACGTGGCAAAGGAGAACCTGTGAGTTCAAGCGTGAACAACGTGGCAAAGGAGAACCTGTGAGTTCAAGCGTGAACTACGTGACAAAGGAGAACCTGCGAGTTCAAGCGTGAACAACGTGGCAAAGGAGAACCTGTGAGTTCAAGCGTGAACATCGTGGCAAAGGAGAACCTGTGTGTTCAAGCGTGGCTGAGATACTAAGGTTACATCCGAGAATCCACCGAATTCTCGGATCTGAATGTTAGGTGCCGACGAATGCTTTTCTGTAGAGCGTATGGTGGCTATTTAGTCACCAGACGTCGTCAATTTTTCCCACCTCTTGCATATACATGTAGCTTAAAATTCACAAAAAATATCTCATACAGGCAAAAGTCATACAAATGTTCATCGTGCCCATATGATTGTGCATGGGAACTAAATCGACGAGAAAGAACTGATACTGGTGAAAAGTCATACACAGCTCTTATTTGGCTGTCCAGCGACGCAACATTGAAAACCTGAAGGTTCACAAGTGAACGCTTACTCGGGATAAGCCGTTTAAATGTCCACTTATCCCGTGTAGCTGTTCCTCCAGTTGGATTACCAAAGCCAAACAAAATTAAACAATGAACACCATGAACTTTAGCTTGCTAGGAGTAAGCCGCGTGCCTAGTAACATGTGTTTTGTAGTAAAATTGGAGCCAATGTTGCGATACAAGAATGGATACAAAGATATGTACATGCTTTTAACCAAACTTAAATCTGTCCCTAAAAAGCCAAGAGAAGAGGAATATGATAGTCCATAACCAGCTGGACTGAAAATGCATACATGTGCTTCCATTCAGAACATGTAGCGATTGCAAACTGACGACGGTTTCAGTACAGAATAAACCACAGAATAAACTGCTATACCAGATGAAAGGTTGACAGAAACACAAATGTAGCATTTGCTATAGTGAAACTGAAACAGCTTTGCACTTATTTTGAGAATGCACAATCGGAAAAGAATAATGGACAAATACAATAGACTGAATTGTCGGTAAAACTGATACAGTAATTGATATGAATAGTGAAAACGCTGCCCTTGGCGTGGTATCAGATACAGTCTTCTCCAGGCGGGTAAACTTCATCATTATCCCAGTATGATTCTAAATATACAAGTGCAAAGTTCAAGTTGGATCACTATCAACCACAACTTTGAAACAGGGAAATAGACAAATGGTAGAAATCAAAAATTATTTGCCACTAATAAAAGCAAAAACTTTCAGAGATGGCAATTTGTTCTAGAATTATTGAATGACTGAGCCTATACCAAAAAGTATATTTTATATGTGTTTACTGTTTGCTCTTATTGTATATAACCTTGATCTACTGTACAGGTCCAAATTTATGATTAACAATTAAATTGTGACTGTAAGTGACTGCCTATGAGTGTCTGTCTTTACCTATATGTCTCCATGTATTAGTCTATTCATGCGAGCTTTTATGCACATGTATGCGTTGTGATGTATGATGGGAAAGTAATAAAAAAAAAAATAGAAAAATGTAAGTTCTGCGTCATAAGACACGAGACCCTGTGCCGCGTTCTTCTCCGCCATGTTTACCACAGTCACAAATCTACAATCCTAATGATTTGTTCAAATCTCGAATATCCTCCATCGTTCTGTAAACAAGTATGGATATTCTCTAATGTGCCCAAGTGATATTCTCCATCGTTCTGTAAGCAGGTTTCGATATTCTCTGATGTTCTCCAGTGTTATTGTCCATCGTTCTGTAACCATGTTTCGATATTCTCTATTGTGCCAAAGTGTTATTCTCCATCGTTCTGTAACCAGGTCTTGATTATGATATTCTTTGATGTTCTCAAATGTTATTCTTCGTCGCTTGGTAACCAGGTCTCGATATTCTCTAATGTGCCAAAGTGTTATTATCCATCGGTGACGTACTCCGTCGTCAACAGCAACCGACCGAGTTTTGGGTAGAGAACCAGTTAGTTTTGGTCAAGTAGATAATGTGCGTAAAGTTGGGTTTCAGGGATGTGTTTGGTGACTCCGTGTTGTACCGATCTTTGATCACAGAATAAGTTCATCACGTCATGTCAGATATGCACATTGTTTTATATTGCCTTTTTGAACATATAGCAAACAGAAAACGATTAATCTGAAATGAAGGACCAGGCACGGCGGAAGCAATTCATGATTGGGGGGGGGGGCTACTATCACAGCACAACTAGGCGAGGGTCCAGGGGCCGCCTAGGCCCCTTAAGCTCCAGGGGTCTTAGATGGCCGTATTTCCGAGCAATAAAGCAAGAAATCCTCGCCCGTGTAAACTCCATTTGTGTTGCCTGTTTCCCCAATTTTTTTTTAACTTTTAAAAATATATTCAGCTTCAAGCAAAATGACGGTCGGAAGAATAGATAATTTAAATATATATCAATCCATGTATATATTCAATCCAAAGCTTCATTAAGCTTCGATCATGTCACTGTCTCCTTGTGATTCATGCGCATTGAAAACTCTACTGCCGCCAGCGAACGTTCAACTTCTGCGCTACCGGTACGAAAGCAGAAAACTTACCTCGGCCAACTGCATATGCTTGTGTATGTCCATAGGAAAGAACCGATTCTCATTGTTGACGAATTCATTCGCTATATCAAACAATGTGATGAAATACGTACAACTTGGGTGATATACATTTAGCGAAGGAAGTCATCAACAACGAGAATCTGGGGCGAATATTTGGTCGATTTTTGGAGTAATCATGCAGTCATAATTGACTGCTTATTATAGCGTGTACCAGAGCAGCATTTACGAGCACAACTTGTAAATCATGTGAATAAGCAACGAAGCCTCTCATGGTTATAACTTATCGGAAATTAAAATCTGATTTCAATACAGATATAGGTGTTTTCGCGTCACTCTATCGGTCCTTTGTCTTCTCTGTCTAAATTTTTGTTTCGTGTGTGTATGTGTGTGTGTTTTTGTTTTTTGTTTTGCTGAAAGTAATGGTCCCTCCTGCTCCACCGTATCATAGCACAATTAGGCGAAGGTACTAGTCACCTAAGGCTGTGAACTGTAAAGAGCATGTTGATGAATGTTTTATTGTGATTGACAAAATAAATATGAAGAATATGCTTTCCTATTCATCACCTTATTTTGTCTTCTTCAATTCTTTCTTTATGATTTTGTGAACCTAAAAGTTGCTAACCAATGTCGGTAACACAAGCTAGAGATTTGGCTGTCCCAATAATGCTGGACAGTTGTAAATAGTTTTAGTTGTGCGATAGATATGCGACACAGAAAATTCATTTTACTATTCATTTCGAAAATACGTATTCATTGAAGTATTTTTGCGTTGACATCATATGAATTTCAGAAAATTGGCCAAATTATTGGGGGGGCTTCAGCCCCCGTAGCCTCCGCTGCTCCGCCGTACCTGAGGACCATCTATCAGCAGTTTTGTCTAGATACAATCTTGAGTTGATGCATTAACACAAGTTTGTAATGGTAGATTGTATTTTTATTGAGGTTGCAGTATATATGCACCCACCCATGACTTGATCGGTCTCGAGGAAAGCTTCACATGGATTCCTCGACCCATTCAGACCTGCTATTGACCCAACTCGATCCCAAAGCTTCCAATCCAGTGTCCCTTTCCCACAATTCACTCCCTGCGCATGCGCGCCATAGCCTTACTTTTACTCCGCACCCATTCAGTCGGATGGTCCCCCACGAATGCTTCACTATGACACCTCACACGACTAAATTGGATCAATACTGGTCCACCGCGACCCCAAAACGTCCACCTCAGGTCTGCCTATTCACTACACATGTACGCGGTAACTTTGACCTATGACCTCGGAGCCCCCTCCAATCGTCACGTGATATACAACTCGAGACAGAGAAAACAATGTGCCACACCCTATACCGCTAATGTCCATGAATGAGTCCTCCATTGGAACTCACATTGAACAGATCATTGTCCATTGAACCGGAATAGATCTAACATGTCAACCCAAGACCTGTGTGAACTTTTCAGTAAAATTCACCTCGTGGCCTCGAGATGCATCCCATCATGTTCTGCAGCCCGAGACAGAAAAACCAAGGCACCACAGCCTATAGTAAAATCCACAGGAAAAAAATTCGACCACCCCAATACTCCTACCTAAACATGCATTCCCCTGAGATTAACATTGAAAGTCACTGGGGTCTTATTTAGGGGCAGATGGCTCTTAACTCTGCCGTTACGTGATCGAAAGTGACCTTCGACCTTTCGACCCGGATGTAGCCTCGGAGCCGGATGTGACATCACCGGATGTGACCTTTGACATGGATGTGACGTCACCGGATCAGGAGCAGATAACTCTGGGCACGCATTTTTGCGACAATTTAGCTTTTATACAAAACAAAAAAAAAGTACCCAGAGATGACCGGAGATGACGGATGATTCCCGGAGATTGTCGGAGACGTCTGGACATTGCCGAAGATTACCTGGGATTGCCGTAGATGTCCGGACATTTTAAAAAATTGACGCGTCAGATGACCGGAAGTGACGTCTTCGGTATCACTTTCACCTTCATATATTACTGGTCTCTATATTCTCAAATGTGCTCATGTCATACTATCCGTCGTTCTGTAAACAGGTCCCGATATTCTCTATGCCATGGTCGTCGCTACGAGGTGGGTCCAGGGGCCGCCTACGCCCCGGAAGCTCCGTGGTACTAGATCGCCGGTTCTAAGCGTTTTCCCGGAATTAAATCTGAACATAATGTATGCAGATTTAGGGTTATATTATACCTGAGATGCATTCTGGGCGATTTCCAACAAATAAATTAACACATTTGTCAAATATCAGTATTGTATTTTATTCTCCTTGCCATCTTGAAAACACAATGATAATGCTTTGGGCCGATCTTCCTCGTAGGCTAACCATGTTAAAATTATCAAAACTAAACGTCATATCACTTTCCGATCCATATGCCATTTCATGACTGTGAGCATTAAACTTTTGCTGAAAATATCACAATAATACTGTGTAGAATATCTAACTGTGTATAATGGCCATGACCATGATGAAATACTGACTAGGAAAATGAAACTGATATCACTCATCATTCTGGAAATTAAAGCGTGGCCATGGTAAAATACTGACTAGAAAAAAAAATGAAACTGATTTATATTCCGGAAATGAAATATCACGAATGTAGTACAGCCTTCAGCTAACGGTAGACCGAGGAGCATGGAGCAGAAGGAAATCACACACGAGTTAGTGTTAATGATCAATTGAATAGTAAATTCGCCTGCTGTATCCGTCGAGTGTGGAGTCTCATAAACAGAGCAACAGCTCTTGCATAATTCACTTGATGACCATAGTGTATGTTCATGACCGACAAAAACGGATAGTCGCGAGTGAAGCCAATGTTGAGCGAACTGACGCCTCACTACTGAAACGGATCATGATTACATTTCTAGAGACGGACATTTTTCATTTCTGTCTTCTCTCCTTTGCTTTTTTTTTTTTTTTTTGCTTTTTCTCTATATTTATATTTTTGCGCGCGCGTCTAAGAGGGGGTCGTTCGCACCTGAGGACCCCCCACCCCCTCCCCACGAAGCCCCTGTATGCTCTCAAGTGTTATTCTCAATCGTTCTGTAACCAGGTCTCGATATTTTCTAATGTGCTCAAATGTTCTAAGTGTTACGTTAATATAAGTCGAACACATGCCCATGGTATAGCGCTATAGCGATCAGTTGTTAAGATTCCAGAAATCGTCATGCATGTCTTTGCACTATCCATGTAGAGAAATGCCCGTAGATGTGACCCTTGCCCGGAAGAACAATCGGCTTCATCCACTGACGGCCAATTCCAGTGCCAGTATGCCCATTAATAATGAACGAATCCTGAATCCAGTCCGTAACACGGCCATGAACGCGGTCATATTTTTGTAGACTTTGTCGCATTTAACGCGCGACGCAAGGACTTGTTTTGACGAGAACAGATTTTGGAGCCAGTGTTTCCTGCAGTAGGCATACGGTTTCGTACATTTCTCAATCTTCGTCTTTAAAATTATTCGTGGTACGTGCATCCTTCAACACTTACATCGGCATTCAATACTTACCTGATGAGAAATGATCCATTTTCACTTGCAAATTCTGCAGCTTCATCCTTCACTGAAAATAAATTCCGCGGAGTTTACATGTACGGTACTTGCAGTGGAAATGAGTCTCTTTGATAACAGTTTCCAATAATAGGTCAAACGGAAGATCGTGATCTCACGCCGGACCCGAATTCGAAATTGAAATTGACTTGATTCTGCGGTCCCAACACCCAGCAAAACTTGGGCCAATTGTGCATGGGTATCTCGGAACTGCCAACAGACCTTTAGAAGCACTTTACGTCTTCCACAGGGATATATCTCTTCAACACCATTGTTGGTAAAATATTAAATAAAATCATTTAGCAATGAATAATTGAGTCTGAATTTAGTCCAGTTACAGACTTGTTGTTGTTGTTGCACAAGCAGGTCATGGAAATGTGACAGCAAGTTAGAGCAACATGCCCATTTGGACAAGAATTCCTCATTTCAGCTATTACAGGTCTATAGCTAAAACGAGCAATAGCCATGCGGACACATGTACCTTAAAATTTCGTGAGATCCTCTTCTTCCAAATCGGCAGTCATCCCAGAGGTAACAGTTGCAGGGTTTGTCTGAATCTGGTGGAGTAATGGAATTGTCTCCCGAAATTTGCGTGTACCTTTTTTATATAATATATGCTAAATAATAGCAAAGATCACCATCTCGGAAAAAAGATCGAATGATAAATTGTCTTGTTGAATTTTCACAAGGCTATCCTCGATCAAGAGTACA
>JAVTVY010004971.1:0-37439 GCA_036873755.1 Hanleya hanleyi
CACCCGGGTGAAAACGTTTCCACCCGGGTGAGAAGGTTTCCACCCGGGTGAGAAAGTTTCCACACGGGTGAAAAGGTTTTCACCCGGGTGAGAAAGTTTTCATCCAGGTGGAAACGTTTCCACCCAGGTGAAAACTAAAAAAATAAACCTAAAACAAAAAAATGAAACGTAACGCAAAAAAATGAAACTCAAAACTAAAAAAGTATAGCATGTCGTCTATGGGCCGCCGTACATTAGGCCCCTTCCCACCTCCACCTCCCCCTGAGAGGACTCCCCCACCCAAATCAACACGTTAGCGGCAGAAATGAGACCGTGTGTGCCTAGTATTACCAACTTGCTTGTGATTTTGTGCTATAGGCCCTACACATCAACACTTCATATATTGTATGTGTACAGTATAGCATCCTCATTGACAGAATCCTCTACAAAACACATCTGATTTTACCGACACTCCGTTCTGATCTGTCTCAGCGTCATGTGATGATGATTCAATGCGCTCGGAATAATTTTGCATACTGGTGTTACAGGTCATCTTCACCATAATGTATCAATTACCATGGACTTGTACATGTATCACATTCATATTGAATGGTGATGGCTGATGAGAATATTGCCCATATGGAACAAATGGCTGGATTCCAGCAAATAAAAAGTTCATGTTAATCATGAACAACATACAATTAATAATACTATCAAATAATTATGTTTATTCCTTGCGGACATCAATATAATACAGAAAATATTATGACTGAATCATGGTAACAGATATTCAAGGGTATATATGTCTACACTAAACTGATGGAGACCCATGATGTGTATTATATTATGTTGTAAAACTTCACTTACTAATCTCGATTATGTTGCTGTCGATTAGAAGTTAAATCATTTCAGACACATTCAAGTCCTCACCTGGTCAAGCTAGATAATTTTGCACCAAAAAAAACAAAAACAAAAGAAGTATAGATCCACACTGGTGCAGACCAGAAAGTTTTATGACCTTTGATGATATTTGTGGAGCATGCTGTAGGACTTCAACTTTCATGAATCTGATATTATCCACACAATCCCATTCTACATAATATTTTTGCCATAGCAGCGATAAACTAGATCCCTTCATTTATGTGGTCTAGATCCAGGAACTATTGGGAGCTGCAGGTTTTGTAAAAGTTAGGTCCAATTATTCTGAGAGAAGGAATGGTTGTTTTAAGTTAGAACTGGGCATCGTTGGAAATGTCTGACCGATTGACACATGTATCACTTTGCTGGTGGTCATTACATGTGTAATGTTTATTTCCTGAGGAATCACCTGATATCCAAGGTGGGGGGTTGTGACCAATCACTGGCTCTGATTTTCACCACCTCTGTCATTCCACACCTTTGTGACACAGCTGAACCAATCAATAGTCTGTTATGGTTTTTCCATTTCATCCAGTACATCCATTGTGTAACAGTCCTGTTGCATCTGACCTGCAGGTTGGAATCAATTGTATCAATATTTAATATCAAAACTCACTTCATTGAAAATGTTTATGGCCTTCATTATATTTCATTCTTTCGTCATACACAACAAGATGAAATCCATCATACCAGTTCGCACCTTTCATACGTGTACTTAATAGAACTGGAACCTGACCATGTTATAAGAATTTGCAAAAGTATGAAATGAGAACTGAGTACTATGAGAACTTAATCCAATCTATGAGTGATCAATAATATGAATTCTGAAGAACGATGATGGATCTTGACCACTGGTTGGATTGGAATTCATGTTAGAGGCATGAGCATGATAAGAATCCAGTATATCATAATCTAGAACTGGATTGTTTATATCAGTAACAATATTTTGACAAACGAAAATTAGATCACAAAAGAGAATATGTATACTGTGTTTGAGGAATATTTCTGTCTCACCAATGGAAGGCGAAATTTGAATGAATGGTCTGTGTTGTCAGTGTGTCTGATGTCCCACTTGCAAAGACAATAAAATTTTCTATGTAATTTGTTATTTATTGATATATTTACTGATTTTCTTTTTGTCTAATTGTCTTCTGTTCAAGTCATTTGGCATCGGTAAAACCTGAAATATATATCATGATCTCCTTATTTCATCTAGTGATAGTGTCTGTTTGGTTCCAGATCACGGGGTTGAACAAAGCATGTGAAATGTGATCGTATGGCAAATAAATGCCCAGTGGTATGTCCAGGGCTTAAAACTAAAACTAAAAAAAAAATAAAAAAAAAATAAATTGGGAAGGGTTCCATCCATGCTATCAGTCAAAAATCTCAATAATGTAGGCCTACATGTGGAATGTAGACACTCCTTTGTTTCAGCTACAATTCAGAATGAGTTTTCAGAATATTATCAGGTTTTAACAAGCAAATTATTTTTCATCAACAAGTGTCACAGCACACAATGTGGATGTCACTAAACTGTTAGGATAAATGAAAAGAAAAAGGTTGACGTTGTTGCCAAACAAAAAGTATATGTATATTATTTATCAGCTTTATTAAATAAGTTTACAGACTCACGCAGGTAGATCAATTTGGTGCTTCTGCAAAATCAAACCATTATTCAACTGCCAAATGCCAAAATAAATAGCTCCCCCCCCCTCCGGAAATATAATTTATCAGCAAAATTTAGAATAAATTTTTAAACAACCAGGCTGGTGGATATCATCAACTGAAAGAAAAAAAGTATCAGAAAAATCAGGGCATCGTCGATTGTGCTGTCGTCTTTCAGTCAGTGCGTGCATGAGCTCCGGCCGTGCATTTGATATGCAACAACAACAACTTGGACTATTTGGTTGGCTTCGACATAAGTCATCAGCCGGCAAATATATTACGATATATAGAAATGACGGGTGGTGTACTATGAATCATTGAATTGTAATGACATCAAATGGCGACAATAAACTTACCAGAAAAACGGCAAAAAATCGCATTGTCCATCTCTACAAGCTGGAGGGCCGCCATGTTAAATCTCCCGGTGGATGGGAGGTGGAACCCGATTACAGAAGCAAGGCCCATTGTAATACATTGCAATGGGGAACCCCATTATTTCAATAGTGTCCAACAAGTTGGCTTCAAAATTTCGTCGGGAACCATAGCAATCTCTATTGGAAATCCCATGAGTCGTGGGTTCCCCATATGACAATTATTTGGCGGGAGATTTCACGTTGCTCTCCTAGACCTCCGTCTGATCGACGGAGGTAAAAAGACAGATACATGGTTTCGAGCTTCACTATTTCATCACGTTCCTCTCTATTCCCTCATCGTGGGCAAGGAGAACAGCCAGAGAGGGAGTAGAATGCAAGCTCACAACAACTTTTCAGTCATATCACGACGATCCAGTCAAAATACCCCGACACTGGGCCAACCAGTCAATTCACCGGCTTGAGCGATATTAGATACAAATATCCAAGAAAAATGATGAAACAGCCCTATCAAGTTATCTGATGGAAAATGATGAACTATGTGACCGTTAGATAGAATAGGCCCACACGTGGAAAATATTAGAAGAATGCAAGTTCTCCTTCAGAACCGACCAAGCGCTTCATTTGTCACCATGTTAACCACAGTCACAACTACAATCACAAAAGCCACAGCACTTCGGTCTGAGAACAGCAAAATCACACATAATTAGTATCATTGCATTGTTCTGTCAAAGTTTTCTACTTATTTTTACGCGTTACATTTTGGTTACTGGGAAGGAAACTGAAGCAAATCTAATACATCTGTCTTTGAATTCAAATTCAATTATTGCACTAAAGAACAGCATTTGCGAAAACTCAATGGCTAGCAAAGAACAATAAATCTGTTATGATAGGTAATTTCATTGCTAAATCGCGGCTTTGTTTTCGTGTAATCATCGCCCTAGGTTAAACCTGACAACTCCTCGTGGCCTGGAATAACGTTTCCATATTTCTTTGAATCTCTGTCAGTACGCAAACATTATGAGCGAGTAATATCGAACTCGTTTCAGGACGGTGTGTTTCGTTCACAGTGTATATAATAATGCTAACTGCATGGCACTTATGGGATCACACTCAAGTTTATTTCACTCAATTGGTGACAACCATTATTAGAGATCGAGGAAGCTGTAGTATCCGCAGAGAACCACCGCCGGTCGGCAAGTGGCAGTTATGAGGAATATAACATCAATATATGCAATAATACGTTATTCAATAATTTACAAATACATGTACCCAGTCCTGCTCAAACTTCAAATGCTACTTTTTTTCAGGACGATATGCAATTACCGATGAAGTCAAGGTGCCAAATTACAAAGGCGTCATGGAAAAGACTTGGAATGAGTCCATCGAGGGAAGGACAGAGTTCAATGCAATTTTCCTCAATCCAACAGACTACACGAGATTCTACAAGTCTATTTGGTACAATACAGCTTGAATTCGCTAGGAACAAATTACCTGAATTTGCTTGGAACAAATTACAATAAAAGTCTAATAACCCCTTCCTGGATGCTGATATTTCGGACAGATCGGAAAATGTGCTCCAATTTCCCGCCCAGCAATATTTAACAAAGCATATCCTTCTTTCAAATTGCAGGAAATTATTCACCATCAGCCGCCTTCATTAAATTTCCATCGGTTATGTGATGAGTATGTCAGACATTGATACCTAAGTAAAATATCAGGTCACAATCGGCGAAGTTGAACGATTTTCAAAGGTTTCTTATTCGGGTCCAGGACAGGAACCCTTTAAGACAGGAGCCCAATAGGTCAGTAGCCCTTAGGACAAGAGCCCTTTTGGACGCGAGCTCAATGGGCTTATTCAAAAAGTGGACACGAGCCCACAATTATGTAATTTGATTGGGGAATATCGGACAAATATATAAAAGGAAAATTTAACAAATGTGCCACGAATATTTTGGCACAAAACTTAGTAATAAAGCATAAAAAATATAGTTTGATTTTTTCGGGTGATTATTAAATTTCATGGAGAAAAATATACACTTTGATTCGGAACAATAATAATCAGAGAAAAATAAGTATTTTTTGCTGGTTTCTTTTAATTTCAGCTTTTGCTTTAACGATATATTTTACAAGTCTTAGCATGTTCTGAAATAGCAAACTAAACGTGCAATTTTCATATATTTTCCAAAATATGTCAATGATAAAGTTCTCTGCTCATTTTTGCATTTGTAATTATTCTTAATTTTGCTAGAAATGACGTTTTCGTATTTTTCCTGAAATGTATTTATAAAATTTAATGAATTATCAGAAAAAAGACAATCCTGTTTTTTATAATATAGTAAACATTTCGTGCAAAATTATTTGTGTCATATTTGTTAAAATTTTCATTTACATTTATTTTCCGATATTTCCCAATCAAACTATACAGTTGCCGGCTCGTGTCCACTGTTGGGATAAGCCCGCTGGTCTCGTGTCCATAAGGGCTCCTGTCCTATTGTGTTCCAGTCCTTAAGGGCTCCTGTCTGCACCCCTTCTTCTTCATCATCACAATCCATATCTGTGAACTGTACTTTATACATATACAAATAAGCATAAACATAAGAATTTCCAGAGATTTACTGATTTTCGGCCACAGCGACATTGAACATTTTGACCTTTAAATAAATAGGGTTCCTAGATGGATAGAACTCACTATCGCATTATACAACCTCGTCTTCGACAGGCGTAGGAAAATAATGTTTTGCCAAATCATTTAAAATATATTTTCAAAATAACTCTAAAATTATAGGGTGGAGGAAATGCCCGCTGGGGAAAATGTCCACTGGGGGAAATCTCCACTGGGGTAATGTCCATGGGGAAAAATGTCCGTTGAAGAAAATGTCTACTGGTGGGAATTTCCGTACTCTAGCGATTTGATAAACAAGGCACAGTGACCAAGAAACAGAAAATATTTTATTAGATTGTAACCTGAATCGCAGGTTCGAAACCTGAAGAATGCGTTTCCATTTTAAATTGATTAAATTTATTTGCCATACCTACATCCTATAATTAATCTCAATCTGTGCCAAGAATATCTTTTTTCCTGAGTCATAATAGTTTAACAGTTTGGTAACTGTCTCATGACTGAGCTGATCTGTTGGTGAGATATGTTACCGGTTTGGAAAAGTGACGACGTTGGCGACTAAAAAGCAACCACATGACTTCACAGGAAACCTTCTTCGCACCTCACATTCAGACTAGACGGAGAATTGTAAGTCGTAGGCTTGGTATCTCAGCCGGTCATTGATTGCAGATGTTCATGTGAAGTTACCACACCGCCCCTAGCACCGGCTTAACCCTACCAGGCCTGGGGAGGGCAATTATGACCCCCTACCAAACTTTCTGCGCTATCTCTGGAACGCATTGGAGAGCTGACACTCTTTGACTTTGTAGATTATCATATTGGGGTCATTTAGCTGTGATGACTTGATAATTGCAAAGGAGGGCACTTTCGTTTCCCAGCAGATGTAGGCACCTTCGAGATGTGAATGAAAATTTGTGAAAACGACGTTAAATCATACTCACTCATTCACTCACCTCCTCAATGGCATGACTGGACATTATTTAGAAAATTAGGATGTAGAATTATTGGATACTGAAACGTCTGAAACGCTAGAGTTTCGAAGATGATCTTCATTTCAATATGCTGTTATATGAATTGTCTGTTATGCATTGTCGGTTGTCGCTACGGTGAAGAAGTCATGACCTCCCAAAGAAAGGTTCTTTGGTATATCGACTTTGATAAGTGAGGATAAATGGTATTGTGTTCCATCATCACACCGCCCAATGTCTATGTTGTCGGTTCTGAGAGCAGCTACATCACACACACAATATAAAACATAAAATGAAATATATCTTTCAACGCGATATTTTATCACAGTTCCTACTGATTTTACGTGTTGCAATTTGTATACTTGGATGTTTACTGCAGAAATCTAATAAATTTTGTTGTAAATTAACAGTATATTCTTGGACTGAATAACAGCATTTACGAGAAGTCGATATTTAACAAAGCGTGCCAATCATGTTAACCGAGCCAAGAGAACATAACGACAGTTGAGAAGCCGTAAACAGATATTACGATATGCATATATTACATTCAGATTGGACAGCACTCCTACTGAATAGTCATATGGAAAACAGCTGAGTGTTCATCCTTTTCTTCGTGGAAATTATATTGCCATAGACTGTCTTACTCAATATAATTTCACCGATTGTAGCTTCAGCCTGCTACGATACGCATGAAAATAAACTACGAGAAGTAATTTCGCCAATACATCGGTTTGTGCTGCGAAATATAAACATCTCAACATTGTGCGTAATGTTTCAGATTGCAGTATTAAAGTTTTGTGTTCTGTGTCTATTCTATTTCGTTTGAAGTGTTTTCAGTTATTTATTTCAATCATCACTAGATACATTACAGGTTCAGTTCCGTATAGTTTGGGTCGATACTTGGTGTAAGAACGCATTGTTGAGGCTTTTGTTGAGGCTTTTGTGCAGCTGAAAAGGGTCACGTCTAGACGCATTGTTGAGCTCAGACAGGCTATTGTAGGCTTTGTCTTGTGCGTTCTTACACCAAGTATAAACCATAGTTTGAGACATGTCTTTCCAACATGTCTGATGACATCATAGAAGCCGCTTCTTTCTTGAAAGAAACTAGCTTCAGTTTATAAAACTAGCTTGTGAGTACATAACCAACTTGTCTGTTTATGTAACTAACTTAAGTGTTTATATAACTAGCTTGTGTGCTTATATAACTAGCTTGTGTGTTCATATAACTGGCTTGTGTGTTTTATAACTAGCTTGTGTTTTTACATAACTGGAGTGTGTTTATATAACTTAAATTGCTTGTGCTTTTATATAACTAGCTTGTGTTTGTATATCTGGCTTGTGTTTATATAACTGGCTTGTGTTTATATAACTGGCTTGTGTTTATATAACTAGCTTGTGTGTTGATATAACTAGTTTGGGTTTATATAACTAACTTATGTTTATATAACAGGAGTGTGTCCTTTGCCCGGTAGAGATGGAACCACAGCTTTGTGCATAATTGGCATGCCCGTCTGGAAAGTTATAGTAAAGCCAGATTTTACAGACAGTTTAGTAGGTTTCATTTTCAAAACTATATAGATGTTTTTGAAATTAGGTCTGTCAGAGTGGCATTTACATGGCTTCGCACCTCGTCTCTTAGATTAGATATTGAGATGGGTAGATGAAAACAACCTGTTAAGGCTCCAAGTGATGAGAGAAAAAGGCTCAGTTTATGGTATTTCATAGGACGAGTTTCATTTTATTTTAATATGCACGAGTTATGCCAATCACCGTAAGCGCTACATTCCTGAATACATTTGGTAACTCCCAAGTTTGCCTCACTGTTGTCACTGTTTGTCACTGTTATTAAAAAGTTGGCATTGTTTGCAGTAAAGTTTTTTAGCCCACCATCATCAGATGGTGGGCTGTTCAAATCACTTTTCGTCCGTGGTCCGTCGTCCGTCCGTCAGTCCGTCGTCCGTCAGTCAGTCAGTCAGTCCGTCCGTCCGTAAACAATTCTTGTTACCGCGATTTCTCAGGAACTTTCCGGTCCGATTCGAAAATCCAATATGGCCACCAGGCAGCCATCTTGGATTTCCCCATGAAACCCTGTTACCGCGATTTCTCCGGAACTACTGCATGGATCTTTTCCAAATTTGGTACACGGGTTCCCCTTGGGGTCTAGTTGTGCAAGAAACCTTTCCTGGTCCGATTCGAAAATCCAATATGGCCACCAGGCAGCCATCTTGGATTTCCCCATGAAACCTTGTTACCGCGATTTCTCAGGAACTACTGCATGGATCTTTTTCAAATTTGGTACACAGGTTCCCCTTGGGGTCTAGTTGTGCAAGAAACCTTTTCTGGTCCGATTCGAAAATCCAATATGGCCACCAGGCAGCCATCTTGGATTTCCCCATAAAAGCTTGTTACCGCGATTTCTCAGGAACTACTGCATGGATCTTTTTCAAATTTGGTACACAGGTTCCCCTCGGGGTCTAGTTGTGCAAGAAACCTTTTCGGGTCCGATTCGAAAATCCAATATGGCCACTAGGCAGCCATCTTGGATTTCCCCATGAAACCTTGTTACCGCTATTTCTCAGGAACTACTGCATGGATCTTTTCAAATTTGGTACACAGGTTCCCCTTGGGGTCTAGTTGTGCAAGAAACCTTTTCTGGTCCGATTCGAAAATCCAATATGGCCACCAGGCAGCCATCTTGGATTTCCCCATGAAACATTGTTACCGCGATTTCTCAGGAACTACTGCATGGATCTTTCTCAAATTTGGTACACAGGTGCCACATGGGGTCTAGTTGAGCAAGATACCCTTTCTCGTCCGATTCGAAAATCCAATATGGCCACCAGGCAGCCATCTTGGATTTCCACATGAAACTTAGTTATCGCCATTTCTCAGTACTGCATGGATCTTTCTCAAATTTGGTACACAGATTCTCCTTAGGGTCTAGTTTTGCAAGATACCTTTTTCGGTCCCAATCGAAAATCCAATATGGCCAGAAGGCGGCCATCTTGGATTTCCCCATGAAACCTTGTTATCGCGATTTCTCAAGAACTACTGCATGGATCTTTCTCAAATTTGATACACAGGTTCGCCTTGGGGTCTAGTTGTGCAAGATGCCTTTTCTGGTCCGATTCGACAATCCAATATGGCCACCAGGCAGCCATCTTGGATTTCCCCATGAAACATTGTCACCGCGATTTCTCAGGAACTACTGCATGGATCTTTCTCAAATTTGGTACACAGGTGCCACATGGGGTCTAGTTGAGCAAGATATCCTTTCTCGTCCGATTCGAAAATCCAATATGGCCACCAGGCAGCCATCTTGGATTTCCACATGAAACTTAGTTATCGCCATTTCTCAGTACTGCATGGATCTTTCTCAAATTTGGTACACAGATTCTCCTTAGGGTCTAGTTTTGCAAGATACCTTTTTCGGTCCCAATCGAAAATCCAATATGGCCAGAAGGCGGCCATCTTGGATTTCCCCATGAAACCTTGTTATCGCGATTTCTCAAGAACTACTGCATGGATCTTTCTCAAATTTGATACACAGGTTCGCCTTGGGGTCTAGTTGTGCAAGATGCCTTTTCTGGTCCGATTCGAAAATCCAATTTGGCCACCAGGCAGCCATCTTGGATTTCCCCAAGAAACTTTGTTATCGTCATTTCTCAGGAAGTACTGCATGGATCTTTCTCAAATTTGGTACACAGGTTGACCTTATGATCTAGTTGTGCAAGATACCTTTTTCGGTTCAAATTGAAAATCCAATATGGCCACCAGGCGGCCATCTTAGATTTCCCCATGAAACTTTGTTATCGTGATTTCTCAGGAAGTACTGCCTGGATCTTTCTTAAATTTGGTAGACAGGTTGCCCTTGTGGTCCAGTTGTGCAACATACCTTTCTGGTCCGATTCCTAAATACAATATGCCCATCAGGCGGCCATCTTGGATTTCCGCATGAAACTTTGTTATTGCGATTTCTCAGGAACTACTGCATAGATCTTTATCAAATTTGGTACACAGGTTCCCCTTGTCGCCTAGTTGTGCAAGATACCTTTTCTGGTCCGATTCGAAAATCCGATATGGCCACCAGGCGCCCATCTTGGATTTCCCAATGAAACTTTGTTATCGTGATTTCTCAAGAAGTACTGCATGGATCTTCCTCAAATTTGGTACACAGATTCCCCTTGTGGCCCAGTTGTGCAAGATACCTTTTATGGTCAGATTCGAAAATCCAATATGGTTGCCAGGTGGCCATCTTGAATTTCCCCTTGAAACACTGTTATCTTGAATTCTCAGAAAATATTTCATGGATCTTTCTGAAATTTGGTACACAGGTCCCAGATGGGGCCTAGTTGTGCAAGATAGCTTTATCGGTCCGATTCGAAAATCCAATTAATACGGTATTCCCGAGTTGTGACCTTGCATCACAAGAGTCGGTGGATCAAACGGTGGGGCATATTCTATATGTTGACTATAGAGAATATCCATATCTTCACCTTCCATATCAAGGAGTTCAAATAATTCGGAATTAAAATGTATTTAGTCCATGCAGTTGCAAGTGAACTGCCCCGCCCTTTCGTCTGCCGGCAGGTCAGCTACATGAGGGACGTCACTCTTGTGACACAATGTCACAACTCGACAACTGTAAACTACTGCATGTTTGGATCCATGGGAAATAATCAAGATTCAGACACTTTCAAATTCGAAGTTTCAACATTACTGCGCGGACCGGATGCCTTCAGTATTAAGTATTGTACCATCTTACTATTTTCGAGCATGGTATCTTAAAAGAGATATCTCAAACTAGTCCAGTAAACAGAACAGAATTAGCATTCGTTCCAAATTATAAGATCTTAAGTATGCTAAAGTGTCAAAGAGATTTTTCTTCGCTTCCAGTACCAAATGATGACACGTGCAAAAAAATAAATAAAATAAAAATACTACAAAACGAAGACGAAGGATCCTCAGTACATGTACATTCACTTTCAGGCTAACTTTGCTCATTTCTCTTGTACTATAACAACCGACATAAGTTCAGTTTCTAGAAATCTTGAAACTTCTGAAACTTAGAAAGATTATATCTTAGTGTTTTCCAGTGTCCTTTTTTCGATCTTTTTCGCTCAGATTCGAAATTCTGTAAACAAAATTACAACTCAATCGTCTTAGTAACAATGGACAAAAAGATCCTCTTGTCATTAGCTTACAATTATCGGACAATGGTGGGCGCCAAGATCCTTCAGGATCTCTCGCTAAGTTAAGAAACGAGTTATACTATGGGACGTATGTATCAGTTACAGCTTCCTCCCTTGGTGCCATTATCATGCGAGTAATTTCAAATTACGCATGGTTTGTGTGTAGCAAAATTTCACTGAAAAATTGAATGGGAATATGTTCTCGGTATATCACTGATATTGTATAAGTAATCACGTGACCCAAATTAATTAATTATTAGTCGCACCTCTCTGCCATCAAATCAAATGAAATGTTATGTATTAAATATGCTTATGGGCCAGCTGGCTTTTTTCAATAATAGAAATAAAAATAATATAACCAGCTCGTGTTTATATAACTAGCTTGTGTTTATATAAGTAGCTTGTGTTTGTATAACTTGCATGTGTTATAACTAGCTTGTGTTTATATAAGTAGCTTGTGTTTGTATAACTTGCATGTGTTATAACTAGCTTGTGTTTATATAAGTAGCTTGTGTTTGTATAACTTGCATGTGTTATAACTAGCTTGTGTTTTTATATATTTTTATTGTATGCCTACTGGGATTTTGATGACAATACTGTCTAATGAATCAAGTCTCTCGAGTATGGAAGCGAACGTACTTTAAGAACGATTATCGACTACTGAATGTAGGATCAACTTTTGTCAGTGTCAACTTCATCATAGGAGAGGTAAAATACGTATGCTGTGTGAGACATTTCTAATGAGCTCTAGCTAGAAACTTAACTATTTAAAGCATGACTGCAGGCAAGGGCACAAGGAATTCAGGATCATGTTCGTAACCACCGCTTTGCCCATGATATAGCCATATCTCATGTGTAGGCCCGTACAGAATTATATCGACTGCGGATGGATTCGATTGCGTTCATTAATATATTGAGTTTGGAATACCACAAGGGTCTATTGATAACTGGTGTATTTTGTTTAATTGTTTAAATACTCAATAGAATTACTAAAAAAGTTTAATTGGAAAGGAAATATTAACTGAGACAATTAGCATGAAACTATGAACGATGGTTTGGCCACTTGGACATTGCTGACGGTGATTTTTAGAGATACTAGATCGAACTGAGCAAGAAATATGGATCACTATTATAAGATAACGAACAATCTGAGTAGAAAATATTTCATTGATGTCAGCTTCCAGAAGAAATCCCCATCGAGTTCTCTTCGATAGTACGTCGTTATAGATATGTTTGTGGACCATCTGTCCACAGACCCCTTCAAATAAATACGGGAGAATCGTGTTGCATATGAATATAACGAATATTGAAGCAGAGCCTACTCTCCTCAGTCCGAGTGGTTATATCCGAGGAAGATATTTGATGTCCACAATTAATGAAATCAATATTTCGACTAAATGAGTCAAGGGTTTGCGTTTGAGTGTGGTCCTAAAGTAATAACATCCCAATGGCTTGCATGGAGACAGATGGTTGAGTAGGCCCTTAGGCAAATGTGTTGATGTACTTTTTTTACCAGGCAAGCATTGCTAGCTCTCGCTTTCTTGTTTTCATGAGATCATCGCCTCCTTCCCGGTTAACGTCCTTAGCCTGGAATAACGACCCAATATATTTCAATTTAACTTTCACCTGCACGTGTGCACAGATCCCCTCAGCAAGTAACAATGAACTCCAGTATCTGGACGGTATGTTTCGTTCACAATGTATATCATTAAATTTCTTCGGTCTGGTCGCTTCTCTCATGCAGCAAACTTGCCTAGTTATGTATATTATTATTTACTCTTTTAATTTAGTGCTAATGGTATTATATGAATTAGGTCTTTGGATTATGAAGGCGGAAATTCTAGACGCTTGTATTTTAGTACGATTACATATGTTGGAAATTCGCTAACACAGCTGGACTCTATCGTATGCATGGCGACACTAGCTGATCAAGCTAAGCCAACGTGTAAAGGAGAGGACTGCACATTGTCAAGTATTTTCTGCGACTTTACTTTAGACGATGAGGAGGGAGAGGACGATGACTGAATGGAGAGAAAACAATGGCTGCAGAGATGACTCACACAAATATCAGTGTGGTTCTGTACAACCGGACTCTAATAAATTCCACTTATCATTCCTCTTCTACTGAATTCTCCATGTTTCTGTAGGAATGGACTTTAATGAGAAGTCTATAACACTTCTGCATAATTCATTCTGCTAACCGTATATCCAAGACATTTTAGCACGCTTGTGTGAAATCTACACGCGCCGTATCATGACAAACGCAGGTGTTCATTTGGGAGATCTATTTTGCAAGGCGGTGAGCAATGGTCAACAATGTCGCCTGCTTCCATACAATCGAATAAGCAAACAAATAAATTACAAGATGGAATTTCTATCTCACCTTTAACTGCTGTTGCCATCGTGAAACAAATAGACCTATATCGATGTATTATTCAAACAGTTTGGTGGGAACATCACTCCCCAGTAAGATGCCACATAAACGCATCCATTGAACGCGGGTAGGGAGACGTTTCAACAAAAACGGCAAATGGGAGAGAAAGAGTTCAAATTTTGCACTATTTTTCAACCTTCGTTTTAGTCAATTTAAGTGGTGCTATAGAATAGAAATAATGTTTTCATATGCGTGCTCAATTGTTATTGACGCACGGTTAAGGTAGGAAAGTTTATAAATTTAAAATTTATAACCTTTCCCAACATTATTTCTTAATGTTACGGTTGAGAACTTAGTCCTCCTTGTCAATTTAAGTTTCAAAGTAGAATTTCGAAGTCACTGTTGTTGTCAAAAGATATTAAGCCTTGATAAGGAAGCGTCTCCGAAAATCGTTCGGTTTTCCGTCGAGAAATTTGTTACCTTTTTCTCGAGATTGAGAATTTCAAAGGTGAGACTGAATCGAGTATATTTATAAGAAAAACCGGGTTTCTTTCGCTTTATTGATCGGCTTTCATTCGAAAAAAAGAGAGTTTGTAGCAGAAATTCTTACGATTGTTTTCATTTACAATTATCGATAGAAACATAATTCTTTACCAGAAATAGAGGAGGTTTGTGATAGTGTATCACTTCCATTCGTGATCCTCATACGAAAACATAAAATCACAGCAACAAAGATTTTCGACCAAACACTTCATCGTCATCTTATGATGCAGATGAATATATGTACAGACGTCAATTCCTCGTAGACCCATATCAGTTTAAATTTCTCCATAATGCTTAGCATCAACATTCGAAAGGAAATTATTAGTTTGCTGCACCATTGCACCATTTCCACCCGATAAGATTGAACAAATTATAATTCACTTATAGTTGATGTATGTGAATTTTCACAAACAAATATCTATATTCTTAGAATTACCGTGACGAATACGGCAGCCATAAGACGAAATATGATATTACAGAATGACTGGAGCAAAATTGTATTAACAAAAAGGCTCCTCGTCACGTTATGATGTAAATGAGTACAGTCTGCTTGAAGAAAAGACTGAAGGCAACGGGAGAAAATAAGCAAGTTAAGGATACTGGGCCCTCTTGCAGACATTTTTACACACTTGTAATGTATATATTTGTTGAAAGCGCATTTCTTAAGGATTCTAAAAATATACATGTGTTCACTGTAAATCTGTAGGTTGTGAAGATATTCAAATTTAAAGAAAATAATAAAAAGCGCCTTGTTTTTCAAATGGTTATTTTCAAGAAAGCATTCAACTTATTGTAACTTACATCATCAATTCCTGTAGAAAACAATTCCAACAGAACATCTGTATCTCATTTTTAAGGCTGCCGCTATGCGTACAGCCATAATGTATTGGCTTGACTGTATGGGGGCCAGAATCGGACCTAATTCCCTTTGTCATCAAGATTGCAAAAAAGACAAAGCAAAATTGGGACTTTCGATCACAGTGCCAAATGTGGAGAAGATACTGAGCTAGAAACTCGATATAATGTGATGGTGATTGGAATTAACGAAAGTGCGTTTTATTTCATCAAAATACACCCTGTTCACACCGATTTTGAGATAATGGCGGCCCAACAACAACAATTTCGAAACAACGAGATCTCGCGGTAGTATATCAAAATTAAAATCCACTCACATGATGCTTAGCGCTGTCTCTCCATTTTTAATGGATTGAAATCGATGCCTTGGGCTTGACAAGGCTGTGAACAGAAACTGAAATAAATGAACTTTGGCGGAATTAAAGTCAAAATATTCTGGATTGCGAATTTCATCACCTCAACTCAAGCTACGTATCTCTTTATAATATCCACGAATAATATAATATTGGTAGTTATTTGCTGAACATAGTCTGTCACGATGTGTTTTAATTCATGTTGTTGTTGTAATGTAAGTCGTCAAAACATTGTTCGCTCTTGTATCTCGACGGGAGATGACATTTCTGCCCCCACATATCCTGATACTTCAGAGGTCTCATGAATTGAAATTTACTAACATGTCAGTGAATTTCGGGATATAAGAATGCATTTGATCAGGAAAATAATACACAAAAGTAAACAGTTAACTGTATACGAAAGTCAAGTTGTCCTGTAAAAAACACTGAATTGAACTATGAATTAAAGGATATTGGCTTTAGTGTTTTAATTTCCTGCTTTGGAAGGACCGTGCACACGTTGACTGACTGGACGATTTACATAAAATTAGGAATACATAAACAGTAAAAGTTTACCCAGAAAAACTTGGAGAAATTTTTTTTATTCATTTTTATATCCGCCAGTGTGAAACTGTTGTTGTTGCAAATAACCAGAAAAACTTAGAGAAAAAACGTTTTATTCATTTTTATATCCACCAGTGTGAAACTGTTGTTGTTGCAAATTGGTGTCACTGTTGAAAATGTTTTAATAATTTGAAAGTAGCAGATCACAGCAACCTGAAACTGTAGGTTACACTTATATGACAATATGCAAACCAGTGAATATTTCAATAAAAATGATACTTAAAAACATTTGTGAACTTTGTCATTGGTACAAAAGATCCTATTTTTGATCAAGATTTTCTTTAAAATTTCAGTTCGATACCATGTTTGTCATTTCAAAATATCCATTTTTTATAAAATATTATTTCATATCATCCACGTAACCATTATTTAAGCAATACATTGCATAGGGTACTCCAATCGTATGACAAAACTTTCCTCAACTTGGAACTGCAGCAATATATTCATTATATTTTCCCTCTATAATTGTCCCTCGAAGGGCTAAAGGGGGGATATAATATTGGGGTCCGTCCGTACAATAACTTTCGAAAAACTGAACTTTTCAAATTTGGTATGTAAGGACATCATCTCAAGGTCTCTCTTGGGCTTGTTTTTAATGGTGATCCGCCTATAGGTGGTGCCACCTGGGGGTCAAGTTATAATTTTATTTCTGGATAGTAACTTTTGAAAACCTGAACGGATTCTTTTCAAATTTGGTATGTGGATAACTTGCCACAGGATCTCGCTTGAGATTGCTTTCCATGCTGGGTACTGAATGTTAAGGTTGCAAGCCAAATCAGTAGTTTAAACGTCGGGGGACTTCAAACGCTCCGGTTTTCATTAAAATTTTCTCTGAACCACCAAATTCATTAATGAAAGAATTATTAAATTAAAGTACTTTATACATTTCATCCTATTATGAGTGACAAAGGTAAATAAAGCATTACACATAACACAACACTATACACATGACTCAATTTTTTGAAATCGGAAAAACTATGTATTTTTTCAGATCAGTCAAACATCAACGCCATAAAATGCACACAGATAACGGCAGCCTTCGAAGTCCACAAGTTCTAGTTTTAAATTTTGGTCTAGCTCTTATTCTATTGACACTTAATTGAACTTCAGAGTTCAAAACTGCGAGTTGCTCGATTTTGTATAGAAATATTCCATTAAATGTCAATAGAATGAGAACTGGACAAAAATTGATAAAACTGAGTCACTGATTTCCTGTTGGAGTTGTCTTCTCCAGGAAATGATAGAGTAAGTTACGATCAGTTGAATACTTTTTTCGAAAATAGCATTTAAAAAATTAAAAAAATTTTTTTAATCCATATATCTTCACAAACTACAGGTTTACAGTGAACAAATTTATATATTTAGAATCCTTAAGAAATGTGCTTTCCAGAAATATATACATTATCATAGTTATGAGGCATATTTTTAGCCGTATAAAGACAAGATTTAGAGAGTGTGTAGAAGTGTGTGCCGAAGAGCTCAGTACCCTCAACCTCGGGGCTGAACCTTTGCAGCAACTGGTTGAATGGGATGTCATTTGTTGTTTCGCTGGTGACTATTCTTATCCGTTCTGCAGCTATATTATTGCACTCTAACAAATATCAGTACAATTTTGATAAACGTTCATCAAGACTTTAGAATTATTTGCTTGATTTCGAGAACAGCTAGTTAAGATTACGCTAATGTGGATGAGAAATGGTCGTCATAACTTCTTATTTTTTGTCTTGTCGATCGTCGTCAAATTTGGCTTGCATGATGATTAAACGCAACATACAAAGGGTATTTTCTTCGGTGAAAGGGCGATTGTTGTCAGAGCATTTCCATCATAGCTCTCTATATTTGTATCTAATATCGCTTACGCCGGTGCTAGGGGCCGTGTGGTCATATCATCCAAGTTGCCACATGAACAGGTACAATAAAAGCGTACCTGAGATACAGCACATATCAAGAATCGCTAGATTATTTGTATGTGCTTTAGAATGGGTTAACCGGAAGACTATACTGTGAAGTTATGTGGCTCTGTCAGTATGTCGGCACCTCTTCCCACTTCCCTTATATGTGTTGTAATTTTTACCTGTATATGGCGAGATTCTGCTGGTGGACGTTTCATCTCCGAGGCCCGCCCCCTGTACAGACCTTTTGGTCTTTGATATATGTTGGCATTTGTGGGAAGTTGATGCTGGGTCGACATCGGGCCTTACAGACTAGTCTTTTTGTTAAATGCCGTCATTCATATCTGACGACGATACAGCTCACCAATCCCCAGTGTACGAGTTGTCACAGAGAAACAGCTCACCAGTTACCAATATACGAGTTGTCAGAGCATTTCCATCATAGCTCTCTAGATTTGTATCTAATACCGCTTATGCCGGTGCTAGGGGCCGTGTGGTCATATCATCCAAGTTGCCACATGAACAGGTACAATAAAAGCGTACCTGAGATACAACACATATCAAGAATCGTTAGATTCTTCGTATGTGCTTTAGAAGAGGTTAACCGGAAGACTACTGTGAAGTCATGTGGCTCTGTCAGTATGTCGGTACCTCTTCCCACTTCCCTTTTATGTGTTGTAATTTTTACCTGTATATGGCGAGATTCTGCGGGTGGACGTTTCGTCCCCGAGGCCCGCCCCCTGTACAGATCTTTTGGTCTTTGATATATGTTGGCATTTGTGGGAAGTTGATGCTGGGTCTACATCGGGCCTTACAGACTAGTCTTTTTTGTTTAATGTCGTCATTTATATCTGACGACGATACAACTCACCAATCCCCAGTGTACAAGTTGTCACAGAGAATCAGCTCACCAGTTACCGATATAGGAGTGGTCAGAGCATTTTCATCATAGCTCTCTAGATTTGTATCTAATACCGCTGATGCCGGTGCTAGGGGCCGTGTGGTCATATCATGCAAGTTGCCGCATGAACAGGTACAACAAAAGCGTACCTGAGATACAACACATATCAAGAATCGTTAGATTCTTTGTATGTGCTTTAGAATAGGTTAACCGGAAGACTATACTGTGAAGTCATGTGGCTCTGTCAGTATGTCGGCAGCTCTTCCCACTTCCCTTATATGTGTTGTAATTGAGAAGGGACTTCTCAAGGGACTGTTTTCATTACATGCATGTAGATCCAAATTCATATTTTCGAGGTTTGAGGATCAACATAGATAACGTATAATCAACGTATAATCAACGTATAATCATAGACAACGTAAGATCACCTGTGATACTTGAATGGTCAGTCCACTCTCTTGAAGACAACGCATATTGACTTTTAGGAGAAATAAAGAAATGATAAACCACTCTCATGGATCATCTGAACGATCAATTTGTGCCGTATACGCTTGCGTTAATGGCGTCTCCGTTAATAAACAAAATCTACCTCATTATATAAAGAGAAAACAGGAATAACCATTCATTTCCATTTTCATTTGCATGACAAAGGCAACCCATTTATCTGCCTTGTTACTCCAGGAAATACACACATAATTACATTGACTAAAATGAATTAATGAGTATCATTACTTTTTACACTATTTACAATTAACGTATTATTCTATTTATTGTCCACATTATCATTTATAGAGATAATAATATCCAGTCTTCAACGGCCAGTTAATCGTTCAGTTATCCTGATAATAAACTCCTCAGCCGGATTATCAGTCAATAGATCGGTTAATATATTCTCTATTTATGACTGAGTTGACCTTGCATGGACTGTATCAACCCTTTCACTTTTTTTCATTGGTCTCCAACTGTATTCTTGATACACAAATCAAGATAAAATTGATCAAATTAGGACATAAATGTCACTAACTGTGATTTGTCAGTATCAGAATCGCCGCGGCGGTTGAGGCGGGCGATTGAAAATCGTGTATTCAATCGTGACGCTGACTATGAAAATTGTGTTATTGGTATTCGCAATTAGCTTCAGACACAAAAGAGTTCAATTCAGGTATGGCCTTTGTGAAGGGGAAGGGGTTCTTATGGGTGTATTTGCTCGTGAGGACCATTCTGATGAATTGTGAATAAAAACTTATAAGTTAGTGAAGTGTAATTGATCAACATCATCTTGTGCGCGTATCACGACCCATGTTTGGACTTTTTAATCTCGAAGTAAATAAACGTTACCCGATTAAGTGCAAACGTATGAGCACAAAAGAGAAAACAGTTTTATCCGACGTCAAGACGACATTGTGCGTGCATATCCTTGTTTAATTTTGGAATGAAGGATTAGTATGTTATTGACTGATTCGACCTGGCAAGATGAGCAATATATTCCAAGTTATTTGCCATTGAATCGATCCTGCACGCTCAATTATCGTAAAATGTATAATTAAACACAACATTAAAAGGGTGGTGGAAAGCTATGCCGACGTACCAACAAGAAGTCATATGACCCCACAGACATAAACACTGACTGCATATTTCTAAAAACATCACAAGATTCGAGAGTGATCCCTGTTATGATTCGTACCCCAGCCACGCTTTTATTTTAGCTGTTCATGTGGACACATTGAATGACATGACCACATGCCCCCTATCATCGGCTTGAGCGGTATTAGATACAAGTATTTCAGAGCGTGTTGTAATTGCCCTATCAAGAAATCTTTTGGAAAATGATGAACTATGTGACCGTCAGATGGTAAAAAAAACGGTCCAAACGAGGGAGTATTTATTGAATGCAAGTTTGTATTCAAAACAAATACCTGTGAGACCCTAGCTCGACCAAGCGCTTCATTCTCCGCCTTAAGTCACAAAACTACAATCAAAATTATTTGTACAGAGGGTAAGCCTCGGAGAAGAAACATCCACCAGCAGAATCTCACCATATACGGACAGCAATTAAACGCATCATTAAAAGAGTGGCGGACAACGATGGCGAAGTACTGAAAAGAAGTCATATGACCCCACCAATAAATATACTGACTGCATATTTCTAAAAAAACATCACATGAATGGAAAGTGACATCCGTGATGATTCATATCCCAGTCACGCTTTTATTGTAGCCGTTCATGTGGACATATTGAATGGCATGACCACAAAGAGATATGGCAAAACTATACCGCTTTTGTGGAAAGTCAATAATTCTGGTTTGATATAACAAGGAATAAATGAAAAAGTACATGTAGTCGTTAGGTCCGTCATTAAGAATTTCTGCGTTCAAGCTCGAAATATAATAAGATATAATAAGGCACTATTGGCACCAATCTCCAAACAGGCATAACATCAATATATACATAAACAAAGACTGACATAGATCAATCAAGATTTCAACCGAGCACATCATATCTCAAAAGAGTTGTAGTATCCGCATATATTAGCGATATATATTCTGTTATCACATTGTCTGGCATCCATATGAAGAGGAATACTGCCTAAATACATATCCTTCAGTATACAGCAAATATTCTGAAGTGCGCCGCAAGCATACTATAATACACAAAACGTAGATTTTCATTACAAATAAGCCACATGAATGATGTGCCAAAATATTTTCTTTGAAAATCGCAGTATTGCGATAATGTTAGCTATCCCTTGCTGGATACGAATTCTGTATATGAAATTGGATTGCTAATACCAGACTACGTATAGATATGTTCATTGAATAGTACAACGATCATACTACTTTTTTGTGGTGTCCGATACATTAGGGGGACATGGTGTGTCGCGTAACAAAATGTAGGTCAAGGTCACCATGACCCCCAAATCATGAAATTGTTAAAAATCTTGATTTTTTTGTGTCCGTAGTTACATGAACGAGAGGCAATGTGTCGTGTCTCTAAATTTAGATCGTCAAAAGTCAAGATCACTGTGACCCCAAAATCAGGAATTCATTACAAGTCCCATTTGTGTATGCCGGCCGTCGAAGACAAGGTCGAATGCGATGGTGAATTGTCCATCTTATCCGTTTATCCATCCATAAACATTTGTTGTCTGTGCGATATCTCCAGTTCCAACGTATGGATTCCGATTGGTAACAAACTGTGGGTATACCTTACTGACATGGGAAAGGGGAACCCTATTCATTTTGAAAACAAGGTCACCATAGTCACAGTTCCCCAAAACTGAATCCAGTTAGGTTGGACTATTTAGAGTTGTCTCCCCTACATGGCATTTGTCAAGTGGAGTTCTCCCTTGTTTGATACATGTATGAAACAGCTACATTCAGTTAAACATAAACCATGCATTCACTAATTTAACTAGTCCTTTATATCTGTTTATTAACTTGAGAACAATGGTTTACTTAATCAATTTCTTCATTTTTCTTTCTTTGTGAAATTTTTTTCTCACGTGAAAGGAATCTAGTTGAAGGTAAATGAATATTTTCTTGTATTTGAATATTGTTGATCTCAGTGTGGGTTATGGGCTCTTGTTTGAAGGTCACCTAGTTACCAAGAGTTAACCCCTTTTTAGTTTATCATTCATTTCAACATAAGATGTCATAAATGTTACATTTTCGTAAGCACAAAATCTTAGACCTTTCTATGGATTGCTAGCTACCAGTTGCCAAGGCCATTGAACAACCTCAGTTGGAAGAGTAATTCCAGATGTTCGGGCGTATATTAAAGCCCCCTGGGCTCTTATTATTTCTTGAAAACTCTAGATCTGCTTGCTGATATCAAGAAACTCTATTTGAATCACTATTTCCCTCGTCATTCGAGTTTGAAGTAAACAACATAGCTTGTCTTTTCAGCATATCAGCAAAAACGATGTATGAGACAAATGCGCACTCTCCTTCTTGCGGGAATGCATTTCCGGTCAAAAGGTCTAGTGACCAAAAATCAGGAAATCATTGGGCAGAAGATTTCTGTGCAATACAACTAAGGGATGTAGATTGTAATCAGATTTCAGGTATCTACCTCGGCAAACAAGAAGCCTATTGATTTTGAAGTATATCTGTATGTCCCTGCATCTATCTGTTCATTTCTGTTATCCATCAGACAGAATTGCCAGTGGGGTATTGTTGTCCTGTATGTCCGTGCATCTGTTTTCTCATGAACACCATATCTCGAGAATGGCCATGCATAGGATCACTTTACATCAAACATGCATCTGGTCACTGAGCAGAAGCCTGGTCAAACTGTCAATTTGTTACGAATTAACATACTGATTTTGAGGTATGTCTGTCTGTCCGCAATCATTTGTGTTTCCTCTGAGCTCTCAGACAAAATTGACCTTGAGGTATTGTCGTCTTCATGTATGATCTTTTGTCCTGACCGCAAATTAACAATTACTCTAATATTTATTTCTTTGAAGGATGTTCGCTGGAATAAACCCAGAGAGGGGTAGTAAGATTGCGAAAGAAGCGAAGAAAACAGTCTGCCCTATACACCCGAAGGTGCACCACCACATATGCAGGTTGAAGGAGTTCAAGAACAAGTGGGACTTCTAGTTTTCCACAGCTCTTAATGAAAAACATTCCCCAGAATCTGCAGACATTGGTCAATGTTAATGTGTCAAGAGGTTCCATATTATGCAAAGTTTTTCCTTGTTGTCATCCTGTAATAGAATTAAAAGTTTGTTGGACCAAAGACAATTCTCATGACTGCGTTGTTATAATGATATCACACATTTCATAATTTGTCTGGAAAGGCAAACATCTTTGGGACAAGTTACTAGTATTGAAATTGTCCTGACCGCAAATTAACAATTACTCTAATATTTATTTCTTTGAAGGATGTTCGCTGGAATAAACCCAGAGAGGGGTAGTAAGATTGCGAAAGAAACGAATAGAAGAGTCTGCCCTATACACCCGAAGGTGCACCGCCTCATATGCAGGTTGAAGGAGTTCAAGAACAAGTGGGACTTCTAGTTTTCCACAGCTCTTAACAAAAAACATTCCCCAGAATTTGCAGACATTGGTCAATGTTAATGTGTCAAGAGGTTTCATATTATGCAAAGTTTTTCCTTGTTGTCATCCTGTAATAGAATTAAAAGTTTGTTGGACCAAAGACAATTCTCATGGGCTCTTATTATTTCTTGAAAACTGACCAAATCCTGACCAAAGACAATTCTCATGACTGCGTTGTTATAATGATATCACACATTTCATAATTTGTCTGGAAAGGCAAACGTCTTTGGGACAAGTTACTAGTATTGAAATTTGTCCATGCCATTTTGATCAAATGTTAATTGGTCAAGATTCATGATTCACTTGACTATAGAATTAAAACTTTGTTGGGCCAAAGACAATTCACATGATTGCCTTGTTATTTTGGATATCACACATGGCATAATTTGTCCAAACAAAAGTCTTTGGGACAAGTTAGTAGTATTAAAATTGGTCGATACCATTTTGATCAAATGTTGATTGGTCAAGATTTATGATTCACTTAACTAGAGAATTAAAAGACCTTCCTGGAGAAATAAAGTTTCCTCTTAACTTCCTGGTTATTTTAACCAGAATTAAATATTGGATATTATGACATACTTTGTCTGGAATTGGAAAGACAAAAGTCTTTCTGAATGTGTTACAAGAATGAAAATTTGTTGATAATATAGTTGATCAAATGATAATGGGTCTAGATGTTTGATATTGCAAAGTTTTGTGATGATTGACTTGCTACCTTTAAAGTTTGTTGGGCCTTTTTTGGGAAAAGAAAGTCGTTGATTCGAAGTTTTCTCTTGATATGCTTGCTACTTGTAACTAGAATTAAATATTGGATGTCACATGACATCTGTAGAGCACAGGTCTCGCAGACCTGGTATACGATTGACAATTTGTTGATAACATTTTTGATCAATGTGTTGAAACCATTTTTGATATAATGGTAATGGGTCAAGATGTTGCGTATTACAAAGTTTGCTCAGGATTCACTTCTTCCCTGTAACTATAGAATTGAAAGTTAGTTATTTTGACATACTTTGTTTAGAAGTGGAAAGACAAAATTTTTCTGAATGTGTTACTCAAGAATACAAATTTATTGATGCCCTATTTGATAAATTGTTAATTGCTCAAGATATTGGGTATTACAAGTTATGTCATGATTGACTCGTTATCTGTTTAACTACAGAAGTTAAGGTTTGTTGGGCCCTTTCTGGAAAATCGAAAGTCATTGATTCAAAGTTTTCCCTTGACCCGGTTGTTACTTGCAACTAGAATTAAATATTGGATGTCACAGGACATCTGTAAAGCACAGGTCTCGCAGACCAGACCTGGTATAAGAATGACAATATGTTGGTAACATTTCAATGTGTTGAAACCATTTTTGATATAATGGTACTGGGTCAAGATGTTGCATATTACAAAGTTTGCTCACGATTCACTTCTTACCTGTAACTGTAGAATTAAAAGTTTGCCACTTTAAATATTGGTTATTTTGACATACTTTGTCTAGAAGTGGAAAGACAAAATTCTTCTGAATGTGTTACACAAGAATACAAATTTATTGATGCCTTATTTGATAAATTGTTAATTGCTCAAGATATTGGATATTATAAAGTTATGTGATGATTGACTCGTTAGCTGTTTAACTACAGAATTTAGGGTTTGATGGGCCCTTTCTGTAAAAACGAAAGTCATTGATTCAAAGTTTTCCCTTGACCCGGTTGTTACTTGCAACTAGAATTAAATATTGGATGTCACATGACATCAGTAAAGCACAGGTCTCGCAGATCAGACCTGGTATAAGAATGGCAATTTGTTGGTAACATTTTTGATCAGTGTGTTGAAACCATTTTTGATATAATGGTACTGGGCCAAGATGTTGCGTATTACAAAGTTTGCAGTTTGCTCACGATTCACTTCTTACCTGTAACTGTAGAATTAAAAGTTTTTCACTTGTAACCAGAATTAAATATTGGTTATTTTGACATACTTTGTCTAGAAGTGGAAAGACAAAATTTTTCTGAATGTGTTGCACAAGAATACAGATTTATTGATGCCCTATTTGATAAATTGTTAATTGCTCAAGATATTGGATATTACAAAGTTTTGTGATGATTGACTTGTTATCTGTTCAACTACAGAATTTTAGATTTGTTGGTCCCTTTCTGGAAAAACGAAAGTCATTGATTTGAAGTTTCCTGTTGACCCGGTTGTTACTTGCAACTAGAATTAAATATTGGATATCACACGACATCTGAAAAGCAAATGTCTCTCCGACATGATACTAGAATAACAGTTTATTGATAACATTTTTGATCAAATGTTAGTGGGTCTGGTTAATATGTTGCATATTTTCACAAAGGAAAGCTTTCTCATGTTTCTCTTGTTACCTGGCTTAGATTACATCCTGGATACAACGACAACGTTGTGTCCAAATTAGGATGCGCCCAGATTAAAAAAAAAATCAATTCTCATCAATTGTCGTATTTGAGTCAAAGCATACCTATTTTGCCAGAGTTCAATATTGAATATTTTGACTAATTTGGGGGCGCTTCCCTGCCTAAAAACATGTTGCCACGTCAAACACAGGGATGGGCGCAAATAAGGGTAATCCAAAGCTCTGATAATTAGGTTGTTGAGCCCTTTGTAGAAAACGAAAGATATTTATGCTGAGTTTTTAAAAGAATATTGGATTTTAGACATGACCTGATACTGGAATTAACATTTTAGTTACTGTTAATGGGTCGGGTCAAAATGTCTCATATTACAGTTTTCTCTGGTTAACTGTAACTATTTCATTATCTACAGAAGTATAAGGTTATTAAGCCTTTCCTGGAAGTGAAATACATTCATACAAACTTTTCTCTGGAATGGCTCGTTATTGTAACTACATATTGCATAAAGTATTCTAAATATGTTATTGGCTTTAACTGTTAACATTATTTGGTTATAATGGAATAAATGTCAAGCCTGTTAAATCAATTTTTAATTGTTCTGTTTTTCATGGAGTGTAAGAGATCCAGTACAACTGTCTCAACATGTTATCTCTTGGGCGACATTGGAAAAGTGAAGCAAAGTTATAGAAACGTTTTTGGTGTGTTAATCAGAAAGCTCGGCCAATACTGCAGACATGGCAGAGAAAGACAAAGGGGCAAATCGGTTTGGGTTTCCAGCAGAAGCTAGGTACAACTTCGTTTTCATGTAAAGTGCAAAATGTTAATTTCACAATACTTTTTACAGTAATTTGATAAAAAGGGGAATTATAATGAATGATAACAGTATTGTAAAAGTTGGATTCGTGTTAGAAGTTGGATTCGTGTTAAAACATGGTGATTGTAAATTAAGTGCAGTGTAAATTTTCCAGTTCAATACATGTTAACAAAAATAGTTATAAAATCGGTAAATTTACAATACAGTTCAATGTAATTTTACGTTTGAGTGTAGGTTTAACACCAGTAATTGTAAAACAGTGTAATGTAATTTTATAGTTTAAAGTATGTTAGGAAAACGATAATTGTAAATTACAGTGCAACCTAGTTTACAGTGGAATGCAGGTTAAAAACAAATTATAAAATACGGTGCGACAACATTTTACAGTTTAAAGTATGTTAAAAAGCGGTAAATATAAACCACAGTGCAACGAGATTTTACGGTTGATTGCAGATTAAAAACAGTAATTATTACATACGGTGCAACAACATTTTACAGTTTAAAGCATGTTAAAAAGCGGTAAATGTAAACTATAGTGCAACAAAATTTTACGGTTCATTGCAGATTAGAAAACGGTAATTATGACACACGGTGCAACAACATTTTACAGTTTAAAGCATGTTAAAAAGCGGTAAATGTAAAGTACTGTGCAACATACTTTTACAGTTGAATGCATGTTAAAAAACGGTAATTGTAAAACACAGTGCATATAATTTCACAGTTGAATGTACTGGCACCTTTTCTGCCAGTACATTTGACTGTGAATTTACGGTGTAATGTATAACAGTGTACTACAGATCTTATTATATAATCAACAGAGAACATCAGTTGAGTGTCCTAATTGCACTCTATTCGAATAGTCCATCATATCGAGTTAGTTGTGTTAAACGTTAATAATGTTTCCATATAGTCCGACGTTGATGATCCCACACTTTTATAAGCTACCAATCAATTTACGGCTCCTGTAATCATCTCCCATATTCCATTGTCACAGTAGAGATATCGTTCAGTGGTCAATATCCTATGTGGAGGGATCCTCGTGCTGGACGACTCTCCCTCAAGATCTTTCACCCCGGGTTGAATATCATGCTTAGCGAGATGATTCTGCCAAGGGATATCTTTCTCAGTGTCTAAATTCCAATCTTCAATCCAGTGTGGTTGTATTATGTCAGTCACCCCCTTAACGTGTGGAAGTAGAGCGTTGATACCATTCTGTATAAGTATCTTGCCCATATGGAATAATACGGGAGGCAGCTGTAGATATGTGCTTGTGTACATCTGCGCTGATATGGCGATTGAGTGAAATCCTCACACGCAAAAAACACTTTCAACAAAGCTCTCCTATTAGAGCATACTAGGGAGATCGCGTGCCCTTTCTATACTATTCATCGCGCACTACTCATCGCGCATGCGCAGTCGACCCATTCTACTTTAGGGTGCAAGCCTGGCCCATGGAATCTCAGGTAGTGAAAACCCCAGGTCTCTCGCCCCACCCTATCCCGCGTCACACCTATGCGGCCCGCTGTGCAGTGAGTAAAGCGGAGTAGGAGGAGGAAGAGTAGGAGGAGGAGGAGGAGGACCCGCCACGGATTATACTAGGTATATATATACCTGTGTCAGGCTGAATGACAATGGATAATTTGGGACAGAGCAAACCAAAAACGCGTGTTTTTTGAATTCCTATTCAAAGTTTACGTGGTCAAAAGTAAGAGGTCAAGAGTTCACCAGGCCATAGGTACAAGAGGTTAAGAGTTTACGAGGCCAAAAGTTTACGTGAATAAAATTCGAAGCGGTTAAATGACGTCACTAATCCCTGAACCTTTGCTCTTGCTCATGTGCTCAAGTTTACACAACTGTCGGCGAGACTGATTCAGAAATAAACAAAATTATCAAAAATGTGGATGATTAATATCCGTGAATAGGAATGACTTGATATAATAAGATGATATTATTTTCGGTAGACATAACAACGGTGCCAACCGGTGCCCACTGATATTTATAGTATCCACAAATAAGCGACAGACCCGACCTTCAATAGCCAGCTGGAGTGTGGATATGCATACCCCAAATCCATAGACATTTACTGAGAACAACTAGTATTGCTGAAATCAACTATAACTGTTGTCTTACGTAAAGCACTTTAGCGTCAATAATCATTCTGGCACAATTATGGTCAAATTTCGATCAGGCACAAAATAACGAGATATTTTAATGAGACCGCATACTGCTTCAATTCTTGTATCCAAATAAATTTCAAAGTCGTTTCTTAGAATATGATGTGTTTTATATAATCACAGTGTTCTGAAATAACGGCATTGTTCCAGATCCTGCATGCCACAGTGCCAGTTTACCGTTCTGGCCCACTTGCTTTATATACGTTCACGTGGTCCTAATTATCTGCTTGTGCTTTCATAGCCAATTATGTGGTAAGTAATCGTGTCATAGAATACTAGAATAGATCTATATAGATCAACAATTAGGCACGGTGAGGAAAATCAGCTTTTAGTTTGCAACTATAATTTATTCATTTCTGTGGCGCAGGAATATTACGACAATAAAGCCGGACAGGAGAAATTCTCTGTGACTATTTTAATTTCTCTGTAACTATTTTGATTCTGATAGAGCAACTGACGGCGAGACTGAGCAATCCTGTAGGTGTAAGGCAGAAAACTGCTGCAAAATATTTTGCCTATCATTTTCCTTTGAATAATATCTCGTTCAGTAGCACTGGTACTTAATCCTACCAGCCTGAGGAGCCATTATGGCCTCAGTAGTATACACCGAGCATTTCGAGTTAACAGCGCTTCACTGCGCATGCGCAGAACCTTTTGTGACGTCACAGCGACCTGTTTTGGGGCGGTTTTGTGGCGGTGTGCGCATGTGTGTGGTGGTGGGTGGTGGGATGGTGGGTTTAAGATGGCGGCTGTGGTGGTGGTGGTGGGATGGTGGGTTTAAGATGGCGGCTGTGGTGGTGGTGGTGGGATGGTGGGTTTAAGATGGCGGCTGTGGTGGTGGTGGTGGGATGGTGAGTTTAAGATGGCGGCTGTGGTGGTGGTGGTGGGATGGTGGGTTTAAGATGGCGGCTGTGGTGGTGGTGGTGGGATGGTGGGTTTAAGATGGCGGCTGTGGTGGTGGTGGTGGGATGGTGGGTTTAAGATGGCGGCTGTGGTGGTGGTGGTGGAATGGTGGGTTTAAGATGGCGGCTGTGGTGGTGGTGGTGGGATGGTGGGTTTAAGATGGCGGCTGTGGTGGTGGTGGTGGGATGGTGGGTTTAAGATGGCGGCATCGAGTGAGAGATCAAGGCATGTCTAGACTTGTTCTGGGTTGTACAGTTCTGCCATGCGGAGGATGGGTACTAGTATTTCGCTGACGTCCTAGTAATAAACATAATCTATAGGTGTTGTACCATGTTAATAGGATCAGTCTAGCATCTGTACCACCCTAGGGTCGAGTGTTTACTGTCCCGTGTATCTCCGCAAGAAAACAACAAACAAAATGGCGGCTCCAGGATGGTGTGGGGATGCCCTTTCCATATCACGGCGTCGACCGTAGCGCCATCTGCACACACTGACGCAAGGGAGACAACTCGTGTAGCCTAAGGGTATGAAAATAGCCGTGTTGGAGCTAGGGGAGTTACTAATGGTCCAATGGGGTCGAGTGAGGTATCAATGTGAAGCTTAGGTGAAGGGGCATCTGATGGGCTGTGTGTGGGATTGAACTAGTGGCATTCTGCGCATGCGCGGTGGCCCAAGGGTATGGACATAGACATTTTGGAGCTAGAGGAGCCAATAATGGTCCAATGGAGTTGTATGAGGTATCCATGTGAAGCATTCGTGAAGGGGCATCTGATGGGCTGCGTGTGGGGTTGAACTAGTGGCATTCTGCGCATGCGCGGTGGCCCAAGGGTATGGAAATAGACGTTTTGGAGCTAGGGGAGTCCCTAATGGGCCGATGGAGTCGTATGAGGTATCCATGTGAAGCATTCGTGAAGGGGCATCTGAAGGAGTGGGTGTGGGGTTGAACTAGTGGCATTCTGCGCATGCGCGGCGGCCCAAGGGTATGGACATAGACGTTTTGGAGCTAGAGGAGCCAATAATGGTCCGATGGAGTTGTATGAGGTATCCATGTGAAGCATTCGTGAAGGGGCATCTGATTGGCTGGGTGTGGGGTTGAACTAGTGGCATTCTGCGCATGCGCGGTGGCCCAAGGGTATGGACATAGACGTTTTGGAGCTAGAGGAGCCAATAATGGTCCAATGGAGTTGTATGAGGTATCCATGTGAAGCATTCGTGAAGGGGCATCTGATGGGCTGGGTGTGGGGTTGAACTAGTGGCATTCTACGCATGCGCGGTGGCCCAAGGGTATGGAAATAGACGTTTTGGAGCTAGGGGATTCCCTAATGGGCCGATGGAGTCGTATGAGGTATCCATGTGAAGCATTCGTGAAGGGGCATCTGAAGGAGTGGGTGTGGGGTTGAAATAGTGGCATTCTGCGCATGCGCGGTGGCCCAAGGGTATGGATATAGACATTTTGGAGCTAGAGGAGCCAATAATGGTCCAATGGAGTTGTATGAGGTATCCATGTGAAGCATTCGTGAAGGGGCATCTGAAGGAGTGGGTGTGGGGTTGAACTAGTGGCATTCTGCGCATGCGCGGTGCCCCAAGTGTATGGACATAGACGTTTTGGAGCTAGGGGAGCCCCTAATGACCCAATGGAGTTGTATGAGGTATCCATGTGAAGCATTCGTGAAGGGGCATCTGATGTGCTGGGTGTGGGGTTGAACTAGTGGCATTCTGCGCATGCGCGGTGGCCCAAGGGTATGAAAATAGCCGTGTTGGTATGTAGGGGAGTCCCTAATGGGCCGATGGAGTCGTATGAGGTATCCATGTGAAGCATTCGTGAAGGGGCATCTGATGGGCTGGGTGTGCGGTTGAAATAGTGGCATTCTGCGCATGCGCGGTGGCCCAAGTGTATGGAAATAGACGTTTTGGAGCTAGCGAAGCCAATAATGGTCCGATGGGGTCGAGTGAGGTATCAAAGTGAAGCTTATGTGAAGGGGCATCGGACTGGACTAGTGGCTCGGCCGTTGTCACCATTCTGCGCATGCGCAGACAGGGAATTCTGTATATATTTCATCCAAGTATAGCGGAAAGCGGTTGTCATGAATAACAACAAGTTCAGCAAGGTTTATACAGTTTATTATCCCCAATGTTACATCATACCCAGGCTGGGGGAGCTGCCCTGGGTATGTTTAGTATGTTCACAGCAAAACAAATTGAAATATCAAACACCATGTTTTATTATTTAGCGCACCGTCACATTATGTACAAGTGTTTACTGAGCTCAAGTCAACGATCAGCATGTAGACATAGAGACTATGTGCGGCATCTTATGGTATTCATCAGTGCGCGGGTGACGCATTCAACCGATGGCGGTGGTCGGTCAGCTTGATAAGGAAGAACGTGGCATTGGTGACCTTCTCTACGACCCATTGTATGTTGGGGCGTTGACGATGTGCCCATCTCAAGGGTTCCACGGTGTCTAGTATCTCCAGCATCGTCTCTAGTGACCTCAGGTTAATGATGGTGAGCGGTTGGTCAAACACATGGCTGTTATTACTGGCATAATAATACCGTAACTGGTCCGTCTTTTTGTGACGTAAGATGTACCCGAAAGCAACATTCAATTTAAAGGCCGTAGTTTGATCTTTGAAGATGGCTTCCACGTAGCTGCGTAGACGGGTGAGGTGGGTCAGCGGGAAATTGTAGATATCTGGAATGGGGCGATCACGGTGGAAAATGTGCCGTATCATGGGCCATTGGCGCCGATCGATGTCATTCACTGGATGGGCGTCCTGTAACAGATCGCTGGGAATATCCACTGCATCTTCCAGAAAATGTCCGATGTCGTCAGGCGTATGACTGGCAACAGCAACAGACTGGCTGGATATCTAGGCTCTTCTGAACTGTGGGTATAGGCGGGCTCTCCGTGATCGCATCACCAATGGCGTTCGTCTCCCCGGGCTTATCTTCACTGGGTCTCACCTTCCGCGGCTCCTCTTCAGTAGGAAGTTGTCGCCCAAACCGTAGAGACGGACCATGAATCAAACGCTGATGCCGTCTTAACTGACTGCGTCGTTTGAAGAGTTGACCACATTCATTACATTGTTCTTTCGCGCCCTCGTGGAGTGAGCGTTCGTGGCGCAGTAAAGCATCTTCCCGATTAAATGACCGTGCGCAGGTTATACAAGTATATAGTGTACCGTTGTGGGTGGAGGCCTCGTGGCGTCGCAAATCTTCTGGGCGAGTAAACTGCTTGTGGCAAGTTGTGCAAGTGAACATCTTGGTGGTTGACAGAGTGTCTGATGAAACGGCCAGGCCGCTTCCCTTTTATAGCACGCTAGCTGGTAATCTATTTTTAGCACACTCTACCCCAAGTCGAGGATCGAGACTGGTGTACTGGTGTACGACTGAGCGGCATTGCGCGCGCGCGCGCATGAACACCCTCATGCATACCTCAATGCAGGCGCAGACGCGAAGTGCCCGGCTGTAAAAATGACGTCACTTCCGGTTTGGGTGAATGGAGCGTGACGTTTGGACATGTCCAGACTTGTCTGACCGCCATTGTTGGAAAATGGCGGATAATGGCGGAAGGTGGCCGCCATTGTGGGGAAATGGCGGCTAATGGCGGCTAATGGCGGCTAATGCCGGAAGGTGACCGCCATTGTGGAAAAACCCCACAGACAGGTCAGAACATGCATTCCTATGATGTTCACGCATAATAAAAAGATTGATCTGTAATCTGTGTTGTTGTTGTTGCTCTCTATTTTGGACTAACCCATCAGAATAGTACGTATCACGGACTACACCCGACGTCTAGGCGCGCATGTGTGACAAGGTCTATAAAACACGTCTCTCGGGATCACACACCTTCATTTCTACAGAGCCATGACGGAGATCCAGCCCTGTGCGACTCGCATTTTACAGCATGCCACCGCGGTGAATTCATTCACGGGTTACCGAGCAGTGGTCCGGTCCATGTTTGCAGATGGCGATGACAACGAGGGACGACGCCAGATCCTGAACGAGTTCACAGAAGCGGTCCTCCACAGTGTGCACTCGATGGAGAGGCGTGCCATCACTCATCACTACTGGACTATGACAGCCATCCTTGATGCTCGCGCTATGGACCAGGAGCGCTCACGCCGGAACCAGCGCCGGCTGGTTGGCCTCACACTAGTCTGTGCCCTATTGACCCTGGCGCTGTGGTATTGACAGTGGGGACTATAAATACGAGGGTCAGACAGAGTGTGTGTCATTCACCGTTCGACATTGGACCAAGCATGTCACCCGTCCTACGAGCCATCCTGCTCCTTACACCCCGGGTGGGGTTACACGTCTATGAAGATAAAGTCACCCTGGTGGAAGACCGTGGAGTTTGCTGGTCGCCCGCTGAGACCGTATCGAATACGGTGACGCTACCTCGTGACGGCTGGACCAAATTTAAACGGGTGTTGAGCGGCGAGCTCGATGGACACGTCATCCACATAGACAATGCCATCTACGTATACCGTGGACCTTTCTTCCAACGTCTGGGCCGCTACCAAGACCCCACGCGAGGCTTCACCCTAGACCCCGCTCTGTGGACAGCCTTCGAGAAAGTGGTGTCAATCGTGGACCAGCTGTTTACACCGGACGAGCGGTCATCAGACGAGTTGGAGTGGGCTCGTGCCCTGAGAGAATCGGCGGCAGAACCCAATGAACAACTGCCTAGCCATGAACCCCACGACGATGCCATTGATTACCCGGCTACACTCAACCAGCCCAGTGATATGACCACCTGATCCTTTTGATCTCACGGGGTTGTCCCTATAAATACGAGAAACAGTCAACTCTGGTATCATTCACGTACTGACCATGGCGGAGCGTATGATACTGGCGTATCTCAACTTGACCCCGAGGTTTTCCTGCACGTGTATGCGGATAAGGTCGATATCATGGAGGAGGTGGGGAGACACGGACCCTACACAACCGTGCCCGGCTCACATTCGTCTGTCCCGAGAGGGCTGGACCAAATTCAAACGGGTGTTGTCTGGTGAACTGGACGGCGACCTCATCCACTTGTGTCACGATGTGTACATCCGACGCGGCCCTTTCTTTGCTCAATTGGCTCGGCTAGATGAGGGTACAGTGCATTTTACCCTTCACCCTGATCTATGGTCTGCATTGGAAGATGCCGTGGTAGATGTGGATGAAGTGCTTATCAAGCGGTCATCAGACGAGTTGGACTGATCATTACCATGGACACTGTGGAAGCCAACGAAGAAAATCAGAGAAAAACTCCGACCAAGGATATACCCGTTATAAATAAACGATAGAGCCAGGGTCCATCATCATTTGTCACCATGAAGCGCTGGGAGAAGGTGTTGGATAACTTATACTACAGTCCCGACAGTCCGGCGGCCTAAAGTGCATTGTCGGCTCTCTATCGAGCGGCCAAACCCCAGGGGATACAACGTACCCAAGTCCGAGATTGGTTAAGAAAACAAGACACCTATACCTTACATCGATCTGTCCGTCGCCATTTTCTACGGAACCGGGTCATCGTGGGAGGAATAGATGCCCAGTGGCAAGCGGATTTGGTCAATATGAGCGCCTTTGCCAAACGCAACGATGGGAATCGGTATATCTTGACGTGCATCGATATCCTATCGAAGTATGCGTGGGTGGTACCCATCCGGACGAAAACGGGGGCGAATCTCATAGCGGCGTTCAAAGACATCTTCAAGACCGGGCGCAAACCTTTGTATTTGCAAACCGACGAAGGCACGGAATTCCTCAACAGACCGTTCAACAGTTTCTGAAAGCCCAGAAGGTGTTTTTCTTCCATACGTACAACGAGACCAAGGCTTCCGTGGTGGGAAGGTTCAACAGGACATTCAAAGGCCGCATGTATAAATATTTCACCTATAAGAATGCAAGGCGGTACATCGATGTTCTCCCGAAACTTGTGAGTGGTTACAATCGAGCCTATCACCGGAGTATAGAGAGAGCCCCCATTACCGTGACCCAACGCAATGAAGCCCAAGGCCGGCGTGTCTTGTACCCCAGGCAATCGCAGCGAACGACGAAGGCGGTGTATAAGGTCGGGGACCCTGTACGGATCAGTAAAGTCAAAGGTCAATTTGAGAAAAGTTACTTGCCCAACTGGAGCGATGAGCACTTCCTGATTAAACGGCGCCTACCCCGACAGCAGCGAGTCTATGAACTGGAAGATCTTCAAGGGGAACCGTTGCTAGGGACGTTTTACCAGACGGAATTACAGCCTGTCGTAAAAACACAGCAAGACTACTATACGGTGGAGCAGATTTTGAAAACGGAACGTCGACGTGGCAAACTGTTTCATTTCGTCAAATGGCAAGGCTGGCCCAGTTCCTTCAATTCCTGGGTCGCTGCCAACCAGGGGAAACGACTATAAAGCCAGACACCACTGCCGTCATCCTTCATTCCACGTCCAACCACAGTGCTATGGACAAACAGCAGCTGCCCCTGAACACAGCGTCTCCCAAAACGCGCAAAGCGCAAGTGGGCTTTGTGGTGATACTGCTAACCCTGCTGAGTGTGTTGTACGGAGGTGTGTTTTACGACGTAGCTTATGTCAGTACGTTACTTAACCAACTGAGAACACCAGCCACCAGTGAAACCGGTCTACAGATAGCACCAGTCAACCCCGTATCGAGCCCAGTCACCACCACACCCCGTGTACAAGCCCCATCGAGCTCCACACCAAGCTTCACACCTACACCAAGTACACCCACTACGTCTGAAAACCCACCGGATTTCATCCCTCACACTGAACAGACAACGACGACCGACGTTGTACCCACCACCATCATCACTCGCAGTGAACAGACAACGACGACCGACGTTGTACCCACCACCACCACTCCAGTT
>JAVTVY010004972.1:0-40353 GCA_036873755.1 Hanleya hanleyi
AGACGAGCAGTTCTGTTCAACTGAAATTTAAATACAATCCCCAATTATACCATGCAGTTGGAGCTAAAATCACTGCTAAGTAATGTTGAACAATATATTTCAATGTCTATAATATTTGAATTAGTAGTGAGAATTCTCATTTGAATATGAGTATTTTTTCAAGCTGACATTTGGATACGGCCCCCAAGAATGGCATACTAGGTTGAGATTCAAAAACGAGTCTTTGTTATATATCACAATGGCATAAATGTTGAATAAAATATATGAATTCCAGAAAGATAGGATCATTGTTAAGAAAGGTAGGACGGTTCACTGGCACATGACCTATTTTAAGATAAGATGAGAGATAAGATAAGATCAATTTATACTGGATAGCTTGTTCAGCAGCCAAAAGCTAGTCTATCACAAGGCCCAGTAGGTAAAATATGTACTCTACACATGTATAGACGAGTTAAAATTTAAACGTAGCAATACAAACCGAAATAAAATCCAATATACAAACAATACAGAATAAGATACCAGTACACGACAAGATTGCAGATTAAAATTAACAAAGATTTCAAAACAGTAGGTCATAGTTCTCTTCGAGAGTGAAACATTTTTCTGTTAAAATTGCATTTGAATACCACCCTCAAATACACCATATGATTGTAATACAACGACGATCTTAGGTATTAAAATAATTCGCAAGGTAACACGGAGCAATATTGTCTTATGATTGCATAAATTGGTTGATTAATAAGGGATATATAGCAATATAAATTCACCTGTCCTCGTTTTTAAAGGGGAGCAATTTTTCAATCTGACATTTGGATATGGTGTCCAAGCTACGTCATACAGTTGAGATACAGGAACAGATCTTGACAATATATAACTCTGCTATTATTAGTGAATAAAATAGTATGCATGTACAGCTTAGGCAGATTAGACCAACAACAAAAGTGCTATGGCGATTAAAATGCACCTACCCCCTTTTATAGTAAAGTAAGATGCTTCTCTTTTGGGGGGCATATCGGCCGCCATAGAAAAAAATGCACCACTTCGAAACTTCAAATCCACCCTAGAGTAGGTCATATCCCTCATAGCCATAGAAAGTCATGGAACGCATGGAAATATTCTTGCGGGGGTAACAATTTCACCAAACCCGATCTTGGTACCCAGACTATTTACATTGAATTCTACAAATTATTGTTTGTCTCGATACAATTTCCCTCCTCGTCATGTAACTATGGATTACATACACCTTTATAAGGCGGAATTTTAACTCGCTTAATGTAAATTACATATCACTGCAAGAAGAGGGAGAAAGGGAGAAACGCTTATGTCATAAATACAGTACTCAAGTAGAATTAAGGAATTGCATCCCCTGACCAGACTTCCATACACTCTCTTGTGCTTGTTATTTACTGTGAGAGCTATATACATGATCAGTATACAAAAAGATATTACTGAAAGCTTATTCTGCAGGATTACAAAAAAATGCGAATATATCAACGTGACATTGATCAGTCTGAAGATTTCTCAAATTTAATTCCTCTATTTACATAAAATAAATATCTATTTTTAAACTTTTCAAAAGTTAAAAACAAAATTCATTTAAATTGGAACATACCTTCAACAAAATATCCTTGCCTCAGTTTTCGACTTTTGGCCTAGATATTTTTGTGTGGGATTTTGTGAGGGTTTGTTTTCAGTTGAACAACATTGGATGCGAAACCCACAACATCAATCTCTCTGCATCTAGAACATTATTTGAAAAATTGATGCGCAGCTATTTTCTATACCTGGTTCTAAACAATCATGACAAATTTCCATTGAATCTGTACTGAATAGTTTTCAATACTAAATCAGTTTTCTTTTTAAAACTAGGACATCAAGTGACTGAATTAAAGCGATTAACTATGAAAGTGTCTAAGAGCTATAGCGAGAAATGTCGAGACAGTGAGTTGAAATTTCGAGACAAGTCGAAATTTCGAGATAGTATGCTATGTTGGAATTTCGATTTACTTTATGTAGAAATTTCTCGACACTAAATCGATATTTTGTGATACTAAGTTAAAATTTCGGGATACTAAATCGAAACTTCGAGTTACTAAGTCAAAAGTTTGAGATACTAAGTCGACTTCATATGCCGAAAAAAACTATTTACATGATCCTTTGACGCCTCTGGGGAGCATGCAGGGCCCATGCCAAGATGAGAATTGTTTTACAAATGTTGAGTTATTCAGTCTAAATTTCGAGTTACTATATCGAAATATCAATGTAGTAAGCTGAAATTTCGAGATAATAACAAGAAATATTGAGATTCTAAGTCGAAATTTCGAGATAACAAGAAATATTTGGTATCGAATCTTCGTGCCAGTTTACATTCCTTTCTCTCCTTGTTCCCCAGAGTAGATGGTCTATCAACTTGTTCAATACCGAACCTAATAGTAATCCACTTTCAAATATTTACGCTGTCTTCTAAATCGTTCGAGAATAATTAGCTTCCCCTGAAGTCATAATAATCAGTCATTCAAGCTTACAGAAGGGTATGAGTCGCTTGGGGCAAATGGAACATCATTTGAATACACTCCTCAAGTTGTTGTGCTTTTTTCCAGCGGTAATATGCATGAAACCTGATGACGTAGGCCCTCAACATCACCCAGAAATTAATCCCACTTCTACATTGTATCTCTTGGTGCAAGGCAGGCCCCCAACATCCAGGACTTTTTCATGGCTGGTGCGGATCGTTATACAATACAATTAGCCTGTCACCTCTGAATAAGTGATCACCTGCCAGGCAGATGGATGAATGTACAATTTATCACGTGCCTGAAAGAGATATAATACGTCCTCAGGGTTCAGGTCCATTCTACACCTTTTGGTATATTTCGAAGTGGCGTTTGAACAATTCTGACCAAGCGATACACGCGGCTGTGACTAATCACCACAAAGTACCACCAAGTGTGACTAATTACCACTAAGTACCACAAAGTAGCACATTTTGACCATTGGTGATATTTAAACACCACTATTACACCATAAATAACCTGATTTGATAAAAACTTATTTGTTCAAATAATTATTAGATTTTAATCGCTTTATTTCAGAAAACAAAATATATATTTTCCTATCATTTCCTTCAATCAAACATAGTGTTTGAGTCACGACCCGAAAAATTTAACTTGGATTCACCTCCTGTGCAGCAAAGGTTTTTTGATTGTATCCTGTATCTACTTTTCATTTCTGCTTGTTGTCAGCTTGAGCGAGTGTTCGTTTGAACTGACAACAGCATGTTTCGACAGCGGCCTATACATTGGGTGTAGGTAGTCAAATACGCAGGCGTCATTTAGGGGTCATTTACAAATTATCACCGAAAACTTTACTGTAGATTGTCCGCGTTGCTACAGAAAACCGGTCTGACCTTCCCGATTCATCTACAGAATCTCACGTTACTTAGACGGAGTAAGCTATTTATTTCCGTATAATTAAGATAATTTTGGCTCTAGTTGATTTTGCCTTAGAAAAAATCCATTCAACTATGAGTTTGTCATGAGAATACGTCTGTGTGCATCAATTGGTGATAATTAATATTGCATACCAGTATATTCACAAAGTAATTTATTATGAATGTTGGAAAACAGTCGATTAGAAATGATCAATGGACGGACAGTAATTTTCCAATAAGGTTGTTAAGCAAAACGAGAGGGCCAACGTCCCCGATTGCCGTCGTTTTTTGAGGCTACTGGACAACCGCCAAACAGGGTTATCTCCCCTTATGCTATGTCGATCGAGTCTGTCCTCAGACACTTATCGAACTCCAAGCATGATTAATCTGTCCACTGGTCTGTTCTAGATGTCAATTATTCACATAGCCTACAACCAGAACATCATTTCATAAATGTACATTTACCAGGTCAATTCAAATCAGTCAATTGACTTTCAGATACACTCGATAAAATGGTATTTGGTTCCAACCTGCTAAAGATGTGTATGATGTACCGCTACGCGTGCAGTCTTATTGAATTGGCTTGCTCTCATGGGGGCTAAAATCGCTTTGTCCGCAAGATTGCCAGAAAACGAAGTAGAGTTGGGACTTACGGTCACCGGGTCAAATGTGGAGAAGACATTGAACTGGAAACTCGTTATAATTTTATGGTGATTGGAACTAACGAAAATGCGTTTCTCGTTATCAAAATACACTCTGTTAACGCCGATTGTGAGATAATGGCGGCCCAAATCTCGGATCAACAAGATATGGCGGTAGTTTGATAAAATCGAAATCAACCATCTCTCATGATACTTAGCGCAGTAATCAAGGGATGGATGCCAAGCATTCAGTGTAAGTACTCATCATTGGCGGAGGCAGCGGGGATTCCCAGGGATGCCCCTTTTTATCCAATCGTAGCTGTCGTTATTGCTATCATGCCTGAGTTCTGAAAATGGCGGCAGATTTCGTCTTTGAAATGTCGAGTTCGATAACTGTTTATGGAAATAAAATGAGCTAGACAGAAGAAATAAATGGCCAGGGAGGTTGACAAATATGTATTTATTCCATACGAGTGCAAAACGGTAGGCCACATTACTCCTGTGATCTGATCCAGGTCGGGCGGCCAAAATTTCAGTTTGCGACAGCAATTTTCGGTCCGAGGGCTAAAAGCCAGGTCCAGCCAGTTGAACAATGAATTGAGGGATTTTTATCAACATTAAAAAAAAAAAAAAAAAAATAGAGCTACGTATCTCTTCATAATATCCACGAATAATATAAGGCGAATTTTGATCGTTATTTGCTGAACGGAAGAGTCTGTCACGATAGGTAACTGTGTTTCAATTTATGTTATAGTTGTAAGTCGTCATCGTTCGCCCTTGTACCTCGACGGGAGATGACATTTCTGCCCATACACATCCTGATATTTCAGAGGTGTCATAAATGAAAATTTACTAACATATCAGTGAATTTCAGGATATAAAAATGCATTTGGTCAGGAAAACAATACTTCCAAAAGTCAAGTCTTCGTCTAATCAGCTAATAAACACTGAATTGAACTATGAATTTAGGGACAATGACTTCATTGTTCTTACCCCTCGGCCATTTTGGCCTGGGGTATTATCGTCGCCATGTACGTACGTCCGTCCGTCCTTTACCGCATTATAGGCAAAACCGCTCTAGACACAGTGACCAAATTTTGGGAACTTATTTTTCTGTGTATAAGTCCGACGCTTATCGAAAATGGCTTCGCTCGGCTCATATCTTACAGAGCTATGCCCCTTTACAGATTATGAATTTCTTATTTTGTGATATGTGCTTGAATGTAATCAACTATATATGCAGAACTGTTTGATACAGCTATTACATTTCGGAAACTTTTTATATAGTTGTAAGTAGTAGGGTCTACCCTTATCCGGTAACGTTTTCCAGGGAGATAACTCTTGGTGCCCTTTTTTCCAGGTTAAAGGTATAGGGAACTCCCCGTCATCTCCCCAAGAGTTCCGCCAGGGGAGGGAGTTCCGCCAGGGGGCGCCACCAGCTGCGTGTGTATTCTTCGGCGGTAATTAGTCCGTGAGCTACTAGGGCTCACCTTGCACCCCCACTACAGACCGAAACTATGTTTTTTATGTGCTTTAGGACATGTCAAATAAGAAACAATTTGTTAACAGTCGATAAACTGGGACTCACTACCCTTTTAATCACTTTGAAATTACTCCTGTGTTAATAAGTACAATTTTTGTGACAATAGAGGGTAGGGTTACAAGAATAGTCTTATCTTCCATAATTATTATCCAATCTTTATAATGTTGGCCACATATTATTCAGCATTGATTGCTGCATCGAATATTTACAAGATAATATCACTATTTGTTGGGTATGACGTCACACAGGGACCATACATACAAAAGTAGGAGTAGTAGCGAAAGCGGGCGTTTTGGGGTGCGTGAGGGTGTGCTTGAGCGATTGAGGGACCATTCTTGGTTCGAATGTGTCGTGTGAGGTGTCAAAGTGAAGCCCTCGGTATGTAGACCACGGCTTGAGGGATGTCCACATGATCTGTGACGCCATTGGTGACGTCATCAGTAGGAGTAGTAGACAGAGTAGGCATTTTGAGGGTGCGAAGGAAGGTTTTGGGGTAGAGATGGCCCATCTGTGGTCTAAATGGACCGTGTGAGGTGTCATCTTGTAACTCTCTGCATGTAGATGACGAATGGTATGGTTTTTGTTAGAAGTCGCATCGTGCTACTCATGCGCAGTTGAGCAGTAGCAACAAAAGATGTCATTTTGGGCGTGGGCAATGACATGTTTGGGCAATCAAGGGACCCATGTTTGGTCCAAATGGACAGGTTGGGGTATCCTAGTGAAGCTTTCGTGGGATAGTCAGACAGGCGTGTTTTTATTGGAATTCAGGCCAATCTGCGCATGCGCAGTTGGGGTGTAGTAAATAAAGTGGTCATTCTGGCGGTGCGCAAGGGTATATCTGAGAGATTGAGGTCCTATATCTCATCCAAAGATGGAGTGTAGGGTGTAAGCTTGAAGCTCTCGTAGTGTAGACTACGACTTGAGGGATTTCCATGTCATCTGTGACATCATTGGTGACGTCATCAGTACGAGTGGTAACGAAAGCGGCCATTTTAGGGGTGCGTAGTTGTGTGTTTGAGAGACTGAGGGACCATTCTTGGCCCGAATGGGACGTGTGGGGTATCATCTCAAAGCTTTCGCAGAAGAGCGTCCGACTTGTCCGGTGTGTCATAGAAGTAGGGGATATGGCTAGCATGCGCAGACAGCAAATAGTTGAAAAGGGGCACTTGAATGGTATTTTAGGTTCTAGGTGGACCATTCGTCGTTCGAATGGTTTGTGTGGGGTTTCGTAGTGAAGGGCTCGTGGGGTAGCGTCGGATTGGACTGGTATCATCGCACGCATCCTGGTGTACCATGCACTACGGACTATAGTGTACAGGGTGTACCACAGGTACGTGCGCATACCTGCGTTGACATCACTTTCTATCTCCAAGACCTCCAAGCTCCGACTTCAAGAGCTCCAAGCTCCAAGTTCTCAACCGACCCATCCCCCAGCTCTGAGCTCTGTAGTTTCTCAAATGGCGGCTTCTGATTGGAAAAGAGCTCAATACTACTGCCAGACTGCACATTTGCAGAACGATGATACTAGGCTACACACCAGTCCAATCCGACGCTACCCTACGAGCCCTTCACCACGAAACCCCACACGACCCATTCAGACCACGGATGGTTCAACTCAAGGCTAACATTCCATTCCAGTGCCCCTTTTCCACTATTTGCTGTCTGCGCATGCTAGCCATATCCCCTACTTCTATGACACACCGGACCAGTCGGACGCTGTTCCACGAAAGCTTCGATATGATACCCCTCACGTCCCATTCGGACCAAGAATGGTCCCTCAGTCACACAAACACACCACTATATACGCACCCCTAAAATGGCCGCTTTCGTTACCACTCGTACTGATGACGTCACCAATGACATGGAAATCCCTCAAGTCGTGGTCTACATCACGAGAGCTTCAAGGTGACACCCTACACTCCATCTTTGGATGAGATATAGGACCTCAATCTCTCAGATATACCCCTGCGCACCTCCAGAATGACCACTTTACTTATTACACCCCGACTGCGCATGCGCGGATTGGCCTGAATTCCTATAAAAAAACACGCCTGTCTGACTATCCCACGAAAGTTTCACTAGGACACCCCAACCTGTCCATTTGGACCAAACATGGGTCCCTTGATTGCCCAAACATGTCATTGCCCACGCCAAAAATGACATCTTTTGTTGCTATTGCTCAACTGCGCATGAGTAGCACGATGGGACTTTCAACAAAAACCATACCATTCGTCGTCTACATGCAGAGAGTTACAAGATGACACCCCACACGGTCCATTTAGACCACGAATGGTCCATCTCTACCACAAAAACCTTCCTTCGCACCCTCAACATGCCTACTGTGGCTATTACTCCTACTGATGACGTCATTGGTGACGTCACAGATCATGTAGAGATCCCTCAAGCCGTGGTCTACATACCGAGGGCTTCACTTTGACACCTCACACGACGCATTCGAACCAAGAATGGTCCCTCAATCGTTCAAGCACACCCAAGCGCACCCCAAAACGCCCGCTTTCGCTACTACTCTTTATTTTGTATGTATGGTCCCTGTGTGACGTCATACCCAACAAATAGTGATATTACCTTGTAAATATTCGATGCAGCAATCAATGCTGAATAATATGTGGCCAACATTATAAAGATTGGATAATAATTATGGAAGATAAGACTATTCTTGTAATCCTACCCCCTATTGTCACAAAAAATGTACTTATTAACACAGGAGTAATTTCAAACTGATTAAAAGGGTAGTGAGTCCCAGTTTATCGACTGTTAACAAATTGTTTCTTATTTGACATGTCCTAAAGCACATAAAAAACATAGTTTCGGTCTGTAGTGGGGGGGGGGGGGGGTGCAAGGTGAGCCCCAGTAGCTCACGGACTATTTGCAATACAAGAATCAATCAACTTATTGCTCTGAAGATTTGATACATTTGAAAGTTCACTTGGGACAGTAAGAAGTGGGGATAAAGGAAAGATTTAAAAATGTTATCGATCTATTTGAAGAAAATATCGGTGAGCTTTAACAAATGAGGGTCGAAAATAGGGAGCTGAAAGAAGAGCTGGCATTAACCTGCCAAAAAAAATACTGCACAGGGCGCTGAGATATTAAATCAAAGAACTCGTAGCATGAGAGAGAGAGAATCGTTTTCTTCGATCTAAAATTATAATTCTCCAGTGACAATCTGAGAAATGTGCTATTCAACATCTTCAAAACATATATCGGGATTGATGATGGCGATCTAGCGAATTTGCATATTGCCAAAGTCCACCGCATGGGGACAGCTTCACCAAAATTTCCGAAGTCCAATTGTGATGAAATTGACACGGTATGAACGCAAAGAGCTGATCTTAATTCGTTGATGAAAAAAAGATTAATTACCAAGCAGTTGTTTTGTGTTTACATAATCTCTAGAAGAAATTAGAGAGAAGCGGCGCCAACTTCGTGAATTGCAGAGATCCTGTAAAGATACACGGATCTAGTACGGTAAGAAAATGTTCAACAACGGGACAGTTTACACAGAAAGGGTAAAGCTTCTTCTCGAGAAGATAACGTCCAAGGATATTGAATCACCTATAGTCCCTGGCCGAACTTTGCTGGAAGACGGGGTAAAATATTTAGCATAAGTAGCGAAAGTCAAATCAATTTCAGATATCAGAAAATTTGTCAAAGCAATATAGAGAGATCCACAAGAGAGATCAAGGCACAGTACAACACTCTTGTGTAGTGATACCGGGACAAGGAAGGGCAAACGCACGATGGATACGATGAAGAAGAAAATACAGGAATCGGCCAAAAAGGTTCTAATTAAACTCGGCATTAAAAGTGTGGTGGAAAACGATACTGACAACAAGAAGTACCCCACCGACAAATATACTGACTGGATATTTCTAAAAACACCACAAAACATCACGAATATCAGCGGTAAACTCGCCCATCAATCATCGTCGAAGACCCAAGCTGAGCCGAGCGTCATACAGCTTTCGTGAACTGTTGAAATCCATCAGTCACAGATACACTACCCTTTTCCACATATTCCAGTAACAGTATGACATTTCTGGTAGCTCTGGTTGTTACAGCCAGCAGATATAGCCTATAGTGTTGGACCCTTCTACGGAGGCCCAATGATCGGCTGATGCAGCAACAACAACATTTTCCCAGTTAGACGCCAGATTTTGAAATCGAAAACGAGGCCGCGCTATGTCATCGGTCAACTGAGACAGTCACGTGGTGGTGTATGAAGACTGGGGTGGCTCCTATAAATAGTGATCCATTGAGAATGCTCGTCTTAGTTTAAAATGGCGGGGTCGAATGACCAATCCCTGAAGGGGAGACAGCTGGAACAATACACTATCACTGTCTGTTAATATCTTGATTTAACAGAGAGTGTAAACAGTCTACCAGCAGATATAACAGCGACAACGTTGAGATCAGATTCTGAAGAAGCATTTATGCAGAAATACCACAATGGGATAGTGAAATATTTTTTCGAATAGCGCTCGTTGGACAATGTCGTGTACACTGAATATTTGTTTATTGTCTTGTTAAAAATTGGATCTTCATACTCCCTTCCTGGTGGCAAACTTCCGAAACCTTGATCCAACAGCAGTCAAGCTCTACTAGAAAATGTAAAACGTTCAAAGAACAGTTGCTATCAATTATTCAGGAATTACTCAATCAGCTGGAGAGATGCAAATGAAGGGAGGCTAATATCGTATCTATGTCTACCGAAGATGAACTGGACTGGATCAAATTTACACTAGGTACTGTCTGGAGAGATGCTTCCCGTCTTACTGATATTCTTGACGTGACATTCATCGGCCTTAAAGGAACAAACTCGGTAAGTTTTATTGCATTCCATGACCGATTGATGTGTGCCTTTACTCCGAGAATTTGCAGGTGAGTGAAGTTAGACTTCAGTTAACAGTCTAACGTCACTCACCTGAATTTGCGCTTTATCAAGTTCATTCTAACCCTGCATGGACTTGGGTGTGTCTATTCTCCTTTGATGCAGGGATACTTCAGTTGCATTGCGTTATGGCGTTCGTCTGGTTAATTAACCAGTATAGCATGGATATTCTAGACAATAGTCGATTAAGCGGATACTCTATATATTATTGTCAAATAAATAAGTCACAAAGTCCGGAGTTTTGGGAACATTTTGTCACATTATCCATTGTTTCGGGGCAATTAAATGACAAAGAACTCTCTCTACCAAGCTTTTCACCGCAGCTGCGGAAAGAAGCTGCTAAATTTTTCTCAAATGTTGTTGACGTCATTTTGAGACATTTTTGGGTTATGGGAAAATTAAAAATGGTGACCACGAGGAGTCCTCAGAAAGTCACGTTTTCGGTATTTTCTGTCATCTTGCTTCGCATTTGTTTAGCATAAACGTCATAAAAGTAATTTATCATGCCAAAACTATTCATCTGCATAAAATAATATTTACAAAGTCACGTACACCAGTATACGTACTGATCTCACGCATTCTGATATATAAAGTAGAACATATGGGTTACTTTGGGAGTATACGCCCAAATATGACGCGCGAATTTGTCAAACTTGTGTTATATTTCCTTTGGATAATCGTCAAAAGTAAATTCAATCGGATTATAAACAGACATAGATGATTTGGCATCCAGCATGGACAAACATTGAGCAATTACAAAAGTGAATCTATCGACTGCAATAATGACCCGGTCATCCTTTTGTAGAAGAATAGAATTCTTTGATTTTGACATTTCCTTTCCTGCATTTAAGACAACAATAGACAGGGTTTGATACACTGAATATGCGAATTAGTAGGCTATTTTATTAGCATAAAATCCCATACATCTGAATCGCACTCGGTCGAGACGCCTTCGGTTACGTGCAGCGCTTTTGCGCTCACCGAACGCGACGTTGTTCGCCGAGTAATTTGGAAATGACCCTTCGCTGATCAATTGCCAAAGTAGACCCATTACTAAAACGATATCATGCATGAACACATACAATTCTATAATACACTTGGGATATTATCTGCTTTAAAATGTCATAGATTTCATGAAAATACCGCTGATATATAACGCTCAAATTGCATATTTTATCCTAATAACTATGGATGCGAATTTAGCGTTTCGCATCGTTTCGCATCGTTTCGCATGTTCGAAAGATAGTACATGCACATTTGGAATGGATAAGATGTGTTAATATAGGGTTTTTATACAAGGAGATTAATGTCCATGTTAATATCATACAACAACGTAAGTACTATATTTGAGAAAATATTCTGCGATATTAGCCCGTAATATAACAAGTATCATCCGTCTTATACGCCACAACGTCAGAATTGAGTTAGAATGCATATGTCATTGCGTGGTTCATCGAGATTTCTTTGAATTTGCAAGGGTAACGTACCTTATGAACTTTTCGAAAGATCGATGAAGCATAGCGGAATATATTGGATAAACAATGTCAGTCGTTACGGGAAAAGAGTAAATCGATATTGGGAAGGACAGAAAGACAACAAACGTAGCAACGCCCAAAATGTTGTGCATCAAACTTTCATGAAAAATGAGTCTGAGGCTGCCACACTGATTGCCGCAACGTTGGAAAGATAGGCAGGTAGAGGCGCGCCTTCTTCCACATATGCGAGATACACTCTCCATAGGTCATAAGCCAATGTAGTCGAATTTTCAAACAAAATGTTAATTCTTGCTATTTTTTATATCTCCCACATCTAATGTATGTCTGTCTGTCTCTCTGTCTGTCAGTCTGTCTGTCTGTCTGTCCCCTTCCCTTGTCTGTAGGATATCTTGAGAACTTCGGAGCTGGAAGCTTCAATGGGATAGCGCCCTTATCTGATTAGGTGTTGGTATATGTGTCCGTCCCTCAGTCCGACCATCTACTTATCCTTGTATATACAGGCATTGTTTACAATATATCTGGAGAACTACTGAACGGAATTTCATTAAACTTGGATGAAATCTTCCTTGGGATGGCCTCCTCATCCGATTAGGTCTTGATGTGCGTGCGCGTTTGGTGTCCCTCCGTCCATCTACTTATATAGGACTTGTCCTCAAAATATCTGGATAACTACTAGATGGAAATTCGCCAAAGTTTGATGGAATCTTCAACGTTGACACGAACGGCGTGCGTCCGTTCTTGTCCGGTGTCCTTCTTTCATGTGTATTTTTTCTGCAAGGTTTGTGGAGAACTACTCGATGAAATTTCACCAAAATTTGGTGGACGCGTCATTGGGATGGCCTCTTCATCTGTGTAAGTTTCGGTGTGAGTGCCTGCGTGCGTCCATGCATGATGTACTTCTGTGTGTCCGTCCAATTGTCGTTCACTCCATATCTTAGAAACTACCGAAGGCAGATGTATAAAACTTCTGAAAAGTACAGCATGTATATTTTATAGGTATGCCTTTTGTATGGCTTTGCGCCTTTCCCTTTATGTGATCAGTTTTTAAATGATTGATGCTTCACAATTATTTCACATTTGTTGGGCGTTGTAGGTGTCTGGCAATCCGCCCTTTCCTATATAATCCCGACTTCTCACTGGGCTACTGCAACAATGATAATTGCCTCTGCACGCTGACGAGTGACCATCAGCCGCAATTTCTTGGGGCATTAAATTTAGTGTCTGCCTATCTAATAACCTTGAGGATAATTCACATATTTTCAATTTAGTTACCAAAATATTAATTAAGATCAGCATAAAGCTCCTTTTTTTCAAAAATATGGTATTTTGATACATGTGTACATGGCTTTACCATATCTATACCTGTTACTACTACATGTAGGTAAACATAATCCCACATGTAAAGCTTCAATAAAATGATGACGGCCATCTGGATGTGCGCGCATGCAACTGTGTTGTTTCAGTTGCCCATTGAGCAGACTGAGGTTTTATAGTAAATGGCAGTAAGCAGTAGAAACAATACCATTCTATTTATTAACCTCCTCTTGCCGCGGCCCCCCCCCCCCCCCCTCTCTATCAAACTTTCTCCGCTATCACCGGAACGACAAAAACTGGAGAGCTGAAACTCCCTGACTTCATAGTTTATCATATTGGGGTCATTTTGAGCCTATTTGCATCCCCCCCCCCCCGAACAGAGGATCATTGGTAAATTCAAGACGGCGGTGTTGTAATTATATGGGTACCAGAAAAGTGATTTTTTCCCCCGTCATATGTCTTTAACATTTCTGCTTTTCGCAATGAAAATTGGGCAAAAACTATTTTATTTCACGTCACATTAATATTTACTAATTTATCATGCAGTTTTTGCGGAAAAATTGCATAAAAGTAAAATTCTGTAAATCTGACCGAAAAAAATCGAAAAAAAAAGTCGTTTTTCAAAATGACGTCACGTTGACGTCATCACAGCGGCCATCTTGGATTTTTTTTAATTTTCTGTTAGAGTTTGACGCAAGGATATAGTATGGTAAATTTCAGCCCCCTAGCTGAAGGGGTAAGAAAAATAATTGGGGGGAAGGACATTTCACCCCCCCCCGCCCAGGCCTGGACAGGTCCCAAAAAGGCCAGGCCAGATAGGGTTAATATAAGTTTGAAAGCATAACCTAAACCCTGTTTCACTGATGTTTACATGTACTATGACAACACTGTGAATGTTATCTGCCCCAGCCATAATTATCATATTGTGCATTTACACGTATTATGCAACTGAGTATTTCTTTCAATAGGCATATTTTCTCTCCAAATGATATCCAAAGTGTTAGAGTTTCCAGTTGAAGCATACTATCATAAAGGCTATTTGCTTGTATGTGTGGCCTACATGTACACCACTGTCTGCTAACTCTGGACAGATGTTTAACCCTATCTGGCCTGGGCGATTTGGGGTGTGGGCCGGAGACGGAAAGTACCCCCACCCCCCTTATATATTTTCGCTATCGCTAAGGCTAGTGGGCTGAAAATCCAAGACGGCAACCATAATCACTGTGACGTCATTTCCAAAAAGAGAGTTTTTGGACGATTTTTCGATCAGAATTTTCGAATTTCTTATTTTTGTTTTTTGTTCGCAAAAACTGCGTGATAAATTAGTGAAAAATAATGTGATATGAAACAAAATTAGCTTTACCCACTTTTCCATACAGAAAGGTACAAATTTTGAAGAAATATGACGAAAACATCACTTTTCTGGTACCCCACATGGCCGCCATTTTGAATTTACCCATGATTCCCTGCTCCGGGGGTCATGCAAATAGGTTCAAAATGGCCCCAATATAATAGTCGAAACAGTCACGGAGTTTCAGCTCTCAATGTTTTGTCGTTCCGGAGATAGAACAGAAAAACCAACAGGGGAGGGGGCGGAAAGTGCCCTCCCCCCAGGCCAGGTGGAGTTAAAGGTAAAATGCATGCATATATACTGCTGGGGGCTCAGATGTTGATGCTGTCTGGGATCCACATGAAGCTCTGTCCAGCCAAACAATTTGTATTTTCTCTTCACCCGCAAGACATTTGGTCCAATGGACACATGTTTGAAGGTAAAAGACATGCACATGTATCTTCATCCTCGGTATCGGCTTGATCACAGGTGAGAGGAGACATACAATCAACAGGTACAATGGGGTTCATACAGTTTTTGCTATCAAAAAACTCTATATTACTAGGCTTCCAATGAAAATCGGAAGACTTATTATTATTGTTCAGATTATTATTAGGATTCAAAGTCTGTTCTTCGGCCATAATTATTTATTATAGTCCTCCAATGCATCCAACATCCCACGCTGAATTTATCATATTTGTCCCCTGACGCCCCAAGTACAGTATTGGGGTCTGTCCTTCTGTTCTTCCGTCCGTCCGAAGTATAGTATTGGGTCCGTCCGTCCGTCCGTCGTAGCGTCCGTGCGTCCGTCTGTCCGCGAGACTTCGTTTCCGGACAATAACTTCTGGAAAACTGAACGGATTCTTTTCAATTTGGTATGTGGGTACCTCACCTCAAGATCTCGCTTGGGATTGTTTTTCACGCCGATCCGCGAATAGGTGGCACACCTGGGGGTCAAGTTGAAACTTTGTTTCCGGACAATAACTTTTTAAAAACTGAATGGATTATTTTCAAATTTGGTATATGGGTACCTCATCTCAATATCTCGCTTGGAATTGTTCATCACACCGATCCGCTTATAGGTGGCGCCAACTATGGGCCAAGTTAAAATTTCATTTCCGGACAATCACTTCTGAAAACCTGATCGGATTAGGACAAATTCGGTAATTATGGGTAACTTGTCACTGGATCTCACTTGCGATTGCTTTCCATGCCGGGTACTAAACACTACGGTTCCAAGCCAAATCAATCGCTCCAATGTCGGGGGACTTCAACCCCTCGGGTTTTCATTTAATCTTTTACAAGCCACTGCTAAAGCATCTTCTGCATTCAACCAAATTTTTCAGGCTTTTACATGTACATTTTCCATTCATTGTGCACCAATATACACTAACTCAAATTGTCTGGCTGAGGGGTTGTTGCACCTATTAGGTACTGCCTCATGTTATTTCTATAATGTATACAGAAGCAATCGAAGCAAAACACGCTTTGGTGATTATCGCAGAGCAAATTCCATGACCCAGATAGACATCACCACATTAAGAACACGCCCCACCGAGCATGAAGCGATGAAATCCGAGAGACAAAACCTTATACGAGGTGGAAAAAACTCTTGCGTGACAAATTGATCCGTTTAATATATGCATATATTATTCAGCAACTCGGAACTGCCTGAAATTGATTTTTCCTTAAGAGCTGATCTTAGAGAGAAATGTATTGAAATCCATATAGTCCATATCTTTTCATCTGTGGAAAATGCTTTATCTAATGAAATTGATTACATGCCATATATGCTAAAACTTTTCAAGAGTTCCGATGCATGTAGATTGCCAGTGAATGTCCAACAAAATAGGTAATATTAACTGGGTCGATCTAGTCCGCCTGGAACGTTTTCATCTGTCTTGAAATTCCTCCCATACACGAAACATTTTGGTGAAGAGATAACTGATCCCATCATTCCGAAACAGAAAATTTAGAAAAGGTTTATAAATTATGATTATTGAAATTTATTTGGGTAATTTTGAGCCCCTACCCCCACTAATCTTTTTTTCCTGTCTCCGGAACGACAATAAAATGAAAGCTGACCTTCTGCGACGTTTTAGTTTATCTTATTTGAGTAATTTTGAGTAGAGAATCATGGGTAAATTGCGGAGTGAAAGAAAAGCGATGTTTTTGTCATTTTTCTTCAAGATTCCTGATTTTTTCTTTCTTGGAAATTTGGGCACAATCTATTTTATTTCACAACAGACTATTATTTACTAGTTTTGCAAAGAAAACTCATAATTGAAAAATTTGGAAGAATTTCCCGAAAAATCGACCCCCAAAATGCCTGTTTTGCATATGACCTCACTGTGACGTAATCAAATCGGCCATCTTGGATTGTTTTCTGGTGCAGCTTTACCCAAGAGCATAATGTGGTGAGTTTCAGCTCCCTATCTCAATGAGTACAAAAAGATGTTTAGGGGGATGGAGTGAAATCCCCCCCCCCCTTCTCCAGGCCAGGACAGGTCCCAAAAAGCCCAGGACAGATATGGCTGAGCTGTTGACTGGGCCCTTGAACGAATGTATCTGTGAATGTTTAAGTGCATCTGCGCGGTCATAGGGCGTATTTACAATCAAGCTTGGCACAAAGCTACACAGAGAAATGTTTAGAATTGTGCGTGTCACAATCTATTGAAGCTTCATGGGTCGTATCCGACATTCAGTAGCCCGAAGTCAGTTCACACACTGATAATTCAGTTTATAATAATCACACTTCTTGACGACGAATTATTTATAAGTGCAATCCGAAGTCAGGAACACATGTATTGTATGCTGTGTACAAGCCCCTACTATTCAATCAACTACAGTCGAGCATTGTGAATATACTTGGTTTCAACAATGGGGATCGACAGCTACACTAGGCGGCGCTAGTGCTCCAACAGGTAAAGAAGACGTGGCGTCATAAAACGGACAATTATAACGTTGTTACATTATGACGTTGCCTTTGTGACGTCCAGAAAAACGACATGGGCATGCGCCATTTGCTTCTTGGTACACGTGGCCACCGAGCGTCAGTTCGGGCTGGTGAACCCCATTGGCATCTCATCCAGCTGGATACATTGTATCTTCGATTATGCTAGTATCTTGCTTATAAAAGCTCGAAATGAACAATTCACCCACTCTGCTTGTATGGATGTATATTAACGTGCAACTTAGACTGAGTACTCCTTGGACCGAGAGAGCTAAGAATCAAATTTAACATGGATAAATGTGCAGACAAAAGTCCGCTGAATATTACAACGTTATGGTTTGCATCGCAATCCTATGTAGTGGGGCGTCGTGCGGAGAACATTTTCAGAACACCAGTGCGGATCGTTTTGCTCGTCAGTACGTATATAAATGGGTTAATTGCCGAATTGATATACACTAAAAGGTATGATGGCATGTATATAACCTCCGGAATATACCAACCAATTCCTTTCAGAGTCCAGAGGATACAGAATGGCACCCAGCATAATAAAAATATAATGACCAGCATGTTCAGTGTCTTGAAGCATTTCAAGTTCCGAGCACTGATCTGTGATGCTTCACCGGGTGTCGTTCTTTGAGGAGTTATCGGGTGAAGCGTTACGTCAGACTCTGCCACTCTTTGGTTCTTTATTGAGTACGTTCCGAGTTGAGTTCCCGGAAGTTGCCTACCTGACCGAGATCCTGTTGTAAAGGTCCATCGTCGAGTTTTTACGGCCGATATCTTCGAGTGTATTACCGCGGTACAGGTATGTCTGGGAAATGTTCGTTTTCGTGTGATATACATTCCCGTAGCCGTTCCTCTTGATCCAACTTGTACTTCACTTATGTTACTGCCACCTCCATCAGAAGTTATTTCCGTTTCGTCATTCTCAATCATATAGATATTTCGCCTTCTCGCTGGCCTTGATTCTGAAACAAAGCTTTGCTTTTTCAACGTGTACAGTAGCAGAATGTACACTCCCACGAGAAAAACGATGGGACAGTGATAGGCCAGAATCGCTTGCCCTAATGTGAAATAACCAAACTTTATCTCGCATGTTCCGACTACCTTGGTTCTGTGGGCACCAGTGAACTGCAAAGCCAGAAAATAAGGAATCCAAACAATAAATTCTAGAATCCACATCGACATAGATGTGATCAGAGTACGTCTCTTAGTAAAACGCGTGCGGTAAAGAAGAGGTGACGTCACACTCCTGTAGCGATCCAAAGCAATGGCGTCCAGGAGCAGCATAGATACTGAAGGCAGTCCGTAATCTACGAGTTTCCACGAAACACATGCTGGGACATTACCGAACAAACTTGGAATGTAATTCTGCACAATATTAATCGGTACTACGAATAATCCCACGCCAACATCAGCCATGGACAGGAACGTCACGTAAATGTTGAAGTTACTTGAGAATTTTTTCTTTCTCCACATGTAGCAAATTACCGAAATATTCCCAGGAATAATAAGCAGAACAAGGACGACAGAAATTGGCGAAATAATCAATGGTCCCTTCGATGGACCAGTATTGGTCATGCTGGAATTGACCGTGCTATTCGAATGGTCGGTAACATTATCAAACAGCAAGCCGAATATATCCATTTCTATCTGACCAGTTTGTGACATCGCTGCAGACAGATGAAGTCACTTCACAAGTATTGTCCGTTAGCTTTTATAAGTTCTTCCGTTCCCGCTTGACGCTAATCTGACTACGTATAACTGCCCACAATGTACACAAATGACGAAGGCCATCCATGTATGCTACAATGAAGGCACAATCTAGGTTATCTCGGCTTTCATTAATATCATCGTTAATTCATAACTGAAATGCTTCAAATATCCGATGGAATGGAATGAGTAAATAAAGGGGACAACCGCACACGAGATGAACCAAGTTCTACCAACCGTTCATTCCGTTCAGCCTCGCGCCACTCCATTTAACGCTGTCAGGGTCTCAGGAGCTGTACCAAAGTTGACCTGAGGTCATCTGTCGTCAGGGTAAACGAATATAGCGCCCATCTAATTGAGTGAATAAATTTCAGCCGCTACCCGCCGATATATCTTTCCAGATAATATAGTTCTATGCTAATTTGTGAGAATCTACCTTCAAACTAAGTGGCAATGGCACTGTTAAATATGTTTAATAACTGGTTGGTGGATTTCAAGATACATAAAAGTTTGCTCCTTAATACGACAGTTACATACAACAGCAATCTCAGTAAACTCAGATATAATATCACGGAATATTATATCTGAATTCAGCCCTATATAAATCCCATGCGAGTTGAAACTACTATTGTTAGCCAATCAGATGGATAGCTGGTTGTAACTATTTCAAAATCACGCCCACAGTAATTGAGCACGGTAGCTCGTGGTCTAATATATAAACATTATCCTGAAACAGTTTCCAAATATGGCATCATTTCTAGACAGGGTCCGTAAACATCAAAGAGTTTACTTCCGCCGAAAAGTCTGGCTTTGTTAGGGGTAGAAAATATCAAAAGATTATGCCGTGCGAAGACGTTAATCTCCTTGAAGTAAACGTCAATCATTGTCAGAGCGAAAAGGTTGAAATGGTCGTGATTGGCTTATTATGGGATCTCGTAGAATATCGCACGTAGTTTTCATAGCGTTACGTCTAGATGATATTCCCCGGATTTACCATCTTGGTTTACCTAGATTGATACAACAGTTCTTTGAACCTGCAACAATCCCGCAGAAAATGGCGAGTCTCCTACAGTGGTAAAAGAAGTGCACCACAAAGCACCTTGGAAGAGGCTGGAGATGAAGGTGTCGACACCACTTGGACATACATATCGCAACCTGACGTAGCCAATAGAGTCTGGATAATAGCACGATGGATATATGACGTGAATGTACATTCGTCAATACCGACATTCGCTAGCAGGCCGTCGTTTATGACGAATCTTCTCATCCATAATATACTTTATTCACACGACACCACCAAGACAAAAATCCAAGCAGGCCTCAAATACAAGAGCTCCTACATATGTAGCTCAGATATAAAAAAAATGGACAAGTTACGATAAATACCACCAAATAACGTGCGCGCCAGTGTGTTGTATTTATTACAAAACGTGAGAAACCTTTCGGAATTATGTATTTGAAGGCGCATCAGGCCTTGTAAAACCATGTTTGTCCATCATTATCTTCTGACGTTCATTGAAATTGTTACTTTCGTCGACGGACCTAACAAATTCCTCCAGGCCAGGTATATGCACCATTTCCAATAACTTCTGAATTTGTGGATCATTTGGCAGTTGTAAACGTCTCCCTCTTAGATGGCGTGAAAGTAAGCTTTTTCGTCTTTCAATAAAGATCAAGGTCTAAACATGAAGTCTCGTCAGGACAGTCGATGATAGGTATATATCACCCAGGGCCTATATAGTTCTTCTATATAATGGTCTGTTCATGAGAAGCAGCGAGGTTTGAGATGGTTATCTTTTATTTAAAGGATTATTTTGTTGTGTAAATAGTTTGCTGGTGTAAATATATTAACTATGTCACGCTAGAATGTCCAAAAAAGAGTGTAGCCGGAGGCGGCTAACTTGTAGCGTAAGGTATAAAAAATAATAATTATTCTTTTACGTACACAACCAGAATACAGGCGATAACTATCACCCCGAAAAGGTGATAAGTTGGAGCCATCACCTTTTTTATCTAGGAAGGGTGATGAGCAATGATTTTAAATTTAGGTCATCACTTTTTAAGGGTGATGAGGCAGCATCATCACCCTTAAAAGGTTATGGTCGTCACTATTGAAAGATGATGGGTCTAACTCATCACCTTTTAACGATGATGTCCAGGTCTGATCACCATTAAAAGGTGATGGGCTATCACCTTTTTCCAACTGTGTAAGATACGTCACCCTTGTTTCACATACATGTATGAGTACTTGAAAGTACATGATCTAAAATGTCAATACGTACCTGATGTCTACCATTGATTATACCAGTCATCCAGTTCGCAAATAGTGTCCGCGGATGCTAGTTACATAGCTGGAAGTATAAAGTAATCAGTAGGGTACAGACCTGATCCTATCAACATGAACCCTGAATTATTTTTCTTCCCCTTTGAGCTACGAGGCTGAAACTACCACACTATACCCTTGGTCAAGCTCTACCAAAAAATGTGAAAAAAATCAAAGATGGTCGCTTTGATGACGTCAAAATCCGCATTTTTTGGTCGATTTTTCGGTCGGATTTTCTGAATTTTTTATTTATGCAATTTCTCCCCAAAAACTGCATGATAGATCAGTAAATATTAATGTGATGTGAAATAAAATAGTTTTTGCCCATTTTTCACTGCGAAAAAGCAGAAATTTTGAAGAAATATGACAGAAACATAACTTTTCTGGTACCCCAGGTGGGCGCCATTTTGAATTTACCCATGATCCTCTGCTAGGGGGCTTATGCCAGTAGACACAAAATGACCTCAATATGATAACTATAAAGTCAAGGAGTTTCAGCTCTCCATTTTTTATCGTTCCGGGCATAATCGTTTCGTCCTCCCCCCCCGGGCAGGTAGGGTTAAAGTGTCATCAGTTTGGTAGAACGGCACAGAAAATCATCAGAAAATCCAGATCTACGCCTTTTCGTTCTGTGTAAGTAGTTTAAGTAGTTCATATAAACAAAATAGTTTATTGATGCGTTGTGATCATTTCTTAACCCTATTTGACCTGGGCTTTTTGTGACGTATCCTGGCCTGCGGGGGGAGGTCAAAATGACCCCCCCTCAATTATTTTTCTTACCCCTTGAGCTAGGGGGCGGAAACTTACGACACCATACCCGTGGGTCAAGCTCTAACAGAAAAAATGGAAGATGGCCGCTTCGATGACCTCACAGTGACGTCATTTTCAAAAACGGCAGTTTTGGGTCGATTTTTCGGTCAGATTTTCCGATTTTTTTTATTTATGCAATTTCTCCGCAAAAACTGCATGAGGAATTAGTAAATATTAATGTGATGTGAAATAAAATAGTTTTTGTCAACCTTTCATCGCGAAAAAGCAGAAGTTTTGAAGAAATATGACGAAAGAATCACTTTTCTGGTAACTCACGTGATCGCCATCTTGAATTTACCCATGATTCTCTGCTCGGGGGGAGTGGTGGGGGGGGGGGTCATGCAAATAGACTCAAAATGACCCTAATATGATAAACTATAAAATCACGGAGTTTCAGCTCTCCATTTCTTGCCTTTCCGGAGATAGCGCAGAAAGTTTGGTAGGGGGCCATTTTGCCGCCCCCGCCCCCCAACCCTCAAAAGGGCAGTTAGGGTTAAACTGATCTTGTAGAATCTACCAGAAAGACAATAATTATTGTGATATAGTTCACTACCCATTCATGCAAAGCAATATTCCAGAAGGAGCTGCATACGGCGCATAAATGCCTCGCATGGTAACATCTGCTAGATCTCATGCTTACTGCAACGGTTTGAATCAACGGCACATAACGGAACGTTATTGCAGAAACTTGTCGAACAGGGCTGTACCGCGAAGTTTTCAAATTCTTTGATAAATACCATTCACTAACGGTGAAATACGACCGTAGCGTGCAAGATCGTTTCGTAAACTGTGTCTAATTCCGCTTTACCCGTGGCTATGGGCCGTTTGGACATCGCGTGTTCAAATGTCCATGGTTTTCAAATTAACACATGCGATCAAAGCGCGACGGAGATACCATCCAATCACATGAACATATTCTGACCATGGCCCCTGAACCTTGATGACAGTGACGTCATCACCGGGCATCGCCGGAAGTGACATCATAGCACTCATGCGCACACACCTGTGGTGTACACTGTATCCTATAGCCCGTAGGGCATAGGGTACACCGGAATGCGGGCGCACAACAGGTGTGCTTCCGAGCTCCAAGAGTTCAGAGCTCATATGCGCCCGATGTCCAATGATGACGACACTGTCATCAAGGATCAGGGGCCAATGGTCAGAATATATGCGTGGGATTGGATGGGCGACAATGCGTAAAGGCGTTACGATAGGGCGCTATGACAAAATTGTATGACAAAAGAGAAGATTACAATTTCGACATCGTAAACTATCCCTTTCTGCATATGGCGTATACATATCACGCCTACTAGCATTTGCTATATCCTGTGTTAAATGTGACGATTTTAATCAACGTCACAAAACGTTGTTGCAGAAACTTATAAAACAGGGCTACACCATCAAGCGCCTTCACTCAAAGTTTCTCAAATTTGGCGATACATATCGCACGCTGATAGCAAAATACGAGAGTAGCGTGCAAGATCTATGGCGCTACGTTTCGTAACTTGTGTCTAATTCCGCTTAACCCGGGGCTAGGGGCCGTATGAACCCATGTACTTCAAGATCCTAATGGTGCTCATATGAACAGTCCCAATCAAAGCGTGACTGAGATACATCATTCTTCAGATGACGACTTTACAACGAATATTATGGATTAAGAATACTGTTCAGCGATACGGATTTGACATTTTTGGAACATCATGATGTCTTGCCGGCATCATTGAAAACTGTTGACCGCTTCTCTCTTGCAGGAAACAAGCCTATGTTTATGTATACTATTATTGTCTTTTTGAATTTGGTGCTAATACTGTTATATGGAATATGGAATAGGTCTTTGGATTATGGACGCGGATAGAGACGGGCCTTAAGACGTAACAACGGGCGTTGACGGGTGTCACTGCATTTCGATGAATTAGTGGCAATTCCATGGAGTATCTAGAAAATCAGAGCTTCTGGGCTATTTCGTCAGCGTTGCTGCGCTAAACTAGGCGTTGGCGGGTTTTACTGTCCATAAAAGCAAGCATATCCTAAAGACGTGCACAGTTGACGTTCCATTGAGCAGACCCTCTACCACGATGTTCACGTGTACGACTTGCTCGAAGCCCGGACAGCATGGACAGTTTTTCCCACCTCTTGCATAATATCGCTCCAGTTTACACGTCACACACGTGCACGCCATGAAGTATCCATGCATACATGTGCAGAGTGTGATATAGTCTTTAAGCATCCTAGTCAATTATGACGTCAGTGTCAAACACGAATCACGTTCGCTACTCTCGAGACAGGATATTCCAGTTTCCAAGGAAATGAAGAGCCGATGGAGATTGATCCTAGTGTAGAGGAGCCATTCCATCTCCCTTCCCTGCCTACCAGTGGAAGAAGTAAGAGCTCGGTGCTCCAGTATCCTAGGCTGCCCGAAGACGCTTAGGACAAACGAATACGAGCGAACATGGCCGAAAATTTAACTTTCTGAAATGGCGGCTTCTGATTGGACAAGAGCCTACGAGAATTGTAAACATATCCAGCGTGGGTATGATGTGCTGGAGGGGATAATAAAATGATCGTCCTGTCATCCTTGTTATTGTTGTTCTCAAATCATAAACGCAAGGGGTGGTTACAGACTGAGGCTAATGGTTTACAAACGACCTTACCTAACCACTCACTCACTCATTCACTCACTCACTCACTCACTCACTATCGCTAGTGCGTCCATGCGTTAGGACGGGCGGTGAGCTCGTCTCACGGGCATTGGGCACGCCTCACTCACTCACTTACACTCTCTCACTTACTCACTCACTCATGAACTGATGAGGCACACGTGTTAATCCATATATATAAAGACACCAGCACCACCACTTCGGTGACCACCACCACCACCACACACCGCCACCACCACCACCAACACCACCACCACACACACCATAACAAACACACACACCACATCACCAACATAATCACCTCACGCGCACACACACACAGGTAACTCTACCAAATAGCCAGTTCGAACAAGGCCTTTATATCCTCCGAACGCACTCCATTGTCCCATCGAAAATCTCCTTTCTCTACACTCCCGAGTGATCTATAAATAGAACAGAGGTTTTCCTAGAAAATTCCGCGAAAAATTAATCCTGAGCGTTTCTGCCGAAAGCATATATCGAAGCATCACATTGAATTTCTACAACCCACGCCTAGGATTCTTTAAACATATATAGAAATTGGGGGATCTGAGCAGTTCATATGGAATGTCATATAGCTAAGTCGGTGTTTCAATTTTGTTGTTCTAGCTAAACAGCCGATAGTTCTGATATTTGGAGTTTAGTGGTTACATCATCTCAAAATAAACAATTTAATAATTCTTGAAAAGAGCAACTATTACTGCATTGTGTGAGACCATATTTTAACGGTAAAAGTGTTCGTACAACACAGTTTGTATGTATCTCGCCAATTTGGCAGGTACAAAAAAACTGAGTGAAGTTCATAGCTAGGCACTGATCCAGAATACATTTCTTTGGAAATTGTACGTCTCACAATCTCTAAATTTAAAGAATGCCTCGCCGTGATATAATACATACATTACATATTCATATCGTTAATACTGTATCACTGCTCAGCATTATTTAATACAAATTAATTACACATTCTCACATTTGTGAGGCAGTTTTCGAGCAAACGGAGGTGAGAAAATCCTTTGTTTTCTAAAGCTCAAAACTAACAAACGGAAGCTTTTTTCACTCAACCCTACGATAGGCCTGGGGGGAGGCAAAGTGATCCTCTCCCCCTAGCAAACTTTCTGTGCTATATCGAGAACGACTAAAATTGCGAGCTGGCACTCTGTGACTTTATAGTTTATCATATTGGGTCGTTTTGAACGTATTTGCATAACCCCCCAATTAGAGGATCATGAGTAAATTCAAGATGACGGCCACGTGGGGTAACAGAAAAGTGATGTTTTCGACGTTTTTTTTTCTTTCAAATTCCTGCCTTTCAGCGATGAGTAAAAACTATTTTATTTCCTATCATATTAATATTTCCTAATTTAACATGCAGTTTTTGCAGAGAGTTTGCATGAATAAAAATTAGAAAAATCTGACCGAAAAATCGACCAGAAAATGCCTTTTTTGAAAATGACATCACTCTGACGTCATCAAAACTGACGTCATCAAAGTGGCCCTTAAATTCACTTGACTTGGCCCATACTTCATGCTCGTACTGTCAATATCACACAACTTTGACAGATTAGCCACGGAAGTGACCTTTGACCCTGCGCTACTCGGAAGTGAAGTCATCGTACGCAGGCGCACACACATACCCGGAGCACCCACACCCTGGTGTACCCTATGCCCTACAGGCATTGGGGACGCCTCAAGGGTGTTGTGCACGCCTCACTCACTCACTCACTCACTCACTCACTCGCTCACTCACACTCATTCACTAATGATGCGCAGGGGTCAAAGGTCACTTCCGGTCACGTGACCGGAACCGGAAGTGTACACCGTGCTTCAAGCTCCAGGAGCTCCCATCCAAGAGCTCCGCCCCACGGGAGCTACCACCACCACCGGGCCTTGACGGGCGTCAACGCTCGGTGGTGGTGGTGGTAGTGGTGGTAGTGGTGGTGGTGTGTGGTGATAATAGTGGTGTTTGGTGGTGGTGGGGCACTCACTCACTCACCGTTGTTATTGCGTCCATGCGTTAAGACGGACGTTGTGGACGCCTCACGGGCGTTGTGCACGCCTCACTCACTCACTCACTCACACCCACACTCACTCACTCACTCACACACACACGCGCGCATACACTCACACTCGCTCACTCAGCCTCTGATTGGACAAGTCTTCTTGAATTGTAAGCATACCCAACGCGGTTCCCCCAGTGTGGGTATGATGTAACATTGGGGAGAATAAACCATATGACAAAAAACATGTTGTTGTTGTTGCTGTTCTCTCTTCTGTCATCTTTGTTGTTGTTGTTTTTCTCTCATCTGTGTATATCATGGCGTCAAGGCGTTATACTAGGACGTTAAGGCGTAGCGGCGGGCGTTTCCGGGCGTCACTGCATTTCGATGTATTGGTGGCAATTCCATGAAAATCAGAGCTTTTGGGCTAATTCACCAGGGCGTTGAAGCGTTGAGCTTGGCGTTGGCAGGCGTTGCTACAAGATGTCACTTCACACGACACATTCGGACCAAATACATTGTTCACCGCCCGAAAATTCCCACTTTGGCTACTACTCCTACTGATGACGTCACCAATGACGCCACAGATGACGCGAACATCCCACAAATCGGGATGTACACCCCGAGAGCTACAAGATGACAACTCCCACGACACATTCGTATCAATAGTGGTCCATTTCTACCCCGAATACCATCCTTCACTTACCCAAAATGCCCACTTTCGATACTACTCGTATTGATGACGTCACCAATGACGTCACAGATGCTGTGGACAGCCCTCACCCCGAGAGCTACAAAATGACACCTCCCGTGACGCATTCGGACCAATAGTGGTCCATCTCTACCCCAAACATCCCCCCATGCACCCCCAAAATGACCACTTTACTTACTACACCCAACTGCGCATACGCAGATTGACGCGACTTGCAATACAAAAACACGCCATTCTGTCTCTACCCCACAAAAGCTTCACTTTGACACCTCCCACGACCCATTTGGACCAATAGTGGTCCATCTTTACCCCAAACACCCCCCCCCCCCCCCCAAATGCCTGCTTTCTATACTACGGCCAGATTGGTGAAAACGATCCAGTCTGGTGCTCCTTCACGAGAGCTTCAAAATAAGACCTCATACGACACCGTGGGATCAATAGGGGCTCACCTAGACCCCAAAATGTCCACCCAGTATGGACCTATGCACTGAGCCAGTAGGCCTATGGGCCTATAAACAGACCTACCCGGTACCTGGACGTTTTGTCCCCCGCCGCGTGCGGCCGGGGGAGTTTAAAATGGTTCTTGCTTCTATGTGTCCGTGCATGTCCGTGCATGTCTGTTCGAATGATTACTTCCGAACGCTTTGTTGGATTCTTCCGAAATTTGGCATACGCATTCCTCGCGACAAGACGCCAGTCGATATCGCATTTCAACAACATCTGCCTGAAGGTGGCGCCACTGGGTCAAAATGGTCCTTGCTTCTATGTGTCCGTGCATGTCCGTGCATGTCTGTTCGAATGATTACTTCCTAACGCTTTGTTGGATTCTTCCGAAATTTGGCATATGCATTCCTTGCGACAAGACGCCAGTCGGTATCGCATTTCAGCAACATCTGCCTGAAGGTGACGCCACTGGGTCGAAATGAATCTTGCTTCTTTGTGTCTGTGGATGTCAGTTACAAGCGATAACTTTCAAACGCTTTCTTGTATTCTTCCGAAATTTGGCATACGCATTCCTTATGAGAAGACGCGGTTGCATACTGGATTTCATTAACATTTGCCTGAAGGTGGCGCCACTGAGTTTCGCTTCTTCATGTCCGTTCCAGTTAGAATGGGTCTGCTCTCTTTGTGTCTGTGTCTGTTCAAATCCTTCACAGGCGATAACTTCCAAAAGATTTGTCTGATTCCTTCGAAATTCCTTGTGACCAGACATGGGTTGGTATTGCGTTTCAGCAAGATCCACGTGAAGGTGGCGCCGCTGGTTCTTGTTCCAATCTTCTGTTCATGTCCGTGGTTTCCATTCAAATTCTTCACAAGCGATAATTTCCAAATGCTTTGTCTAATAATTAGGCATCCCTAAATGCGTTTGTCATTTGTTCTTCTTTCGTCCGTTTCTCGCTGTTAGTTTTGAGTTTCATGTCGCTTTAAATGAAGGACATCATTTTCTTAAATTTGCTGCCCAGTCCTTCCATTCCACATCATATGATTTACATCAAAGCTTTTGCAGGAACCATATTTTTTTTCAGAACTATAATATGAAATAACTGGCGGGGGAATCTCTGCAGTAACTGAACCCCTGTTTTTTTAATTTCGTGTCATCTTAAATGAAGGACAACATTTCCTTCAATTTTGCTCTCAAATAATTGTATCTCACATCATATGATTTACCCTAAAGCTTCTGCAGGAATCATTTGTGTCCACAGTGTAACTTACTATATTAATTACCACTGAGTTCCTAAAGTTTGGGTGCATACTGTGCATATGATCAATTTCCTGAATTGAATTGTATTCCACCTTGTGGTTTTTCGGACTGTGATAGATGATGGCATGCAGTTGTCAGTGTGGTTGTTTCATGTACAGGGAGCTTTCTATGGCTTTCATGTCAGCACACCTACCACTACCCTCAAGAAGAGCATGTCTCCATCCCCAGGGCGCCGAGCCGCACCCTCTATCTCCCAAACTAACTCTCGCCCGACCCTCATATATTGGGTTTGATCATATATATCTTCAATATATCTTGACAGAAGCTGAAATTTGTGTGTTGTCTGCAATATTGGGATAATTGCAACCCCAAAAGGTTTCAATTTATCAGGCACAGACTCATGTTTTTGTATTTGGTAAATGGATCCCTTGTCTATAGATTTTTGCTTGGAATTGTTTTTCGTGCCAATTCACTTATGGGTGGCGCCACCTTGGGCCAAGTTAAATTGCATCTCCAGACAATAACTTTTGAAAACCTTAAGGATTCTTTCCAAATTTGGTGTGGTGGTACCTTGTCTCAAGATCTGGCTTGAGAATGTTTTTCCTGTTGATATGGGGACCACCTGAAAGCTAAGTTAGGTGTTTGCAGACAATAACTTTTAAAAACCTGAACCGATTCATTCCAAATTTGGTGTGTAGGTACCTCGCCTCAATTTCTCATTTGACATTGTTTTTCATGCCGATCCACATATAGGTGGTGCCACCTGGGGGTAAATTTTAAATTATGTTTCCGGACAATAACTTTTTAATACTTGAATGAATTCTTCCCAAGTTTGGTATACATGTACCTTACCTGAAGGTTTCACTTAGTATTGTCTTGCGCCCCCTGTAGGCCAAGTTAACATTTTTAGCCCACCATCACCAGATGATGGGCTGTTCAAATCGCTTTTTGTCCGTGATCCTTCGTCCGTCATCCGTCCGTCCATAAACAATTCTTGTTATCGCGATTTCTCAGGAACTGCTTCATGGATCTTTCTCAAGTTTGGTACACAGGTTCCTATTGGGGTCTAGTTGTGCAAGATACCTTTTTCGGTCCGAATCGAAAATCCAATATGGCCACCAGGCAGCCACCTTGGATTTCTCCATGAAACCCTGTTATCGTTATTTCTCAGGAACTACTGCATGGATCTTTCTCAAATTTGGTACACAGGTTCCCTTTGGGGTGTAGTTGTGCAAGATACCTTTTTGGTCCGACTCGAAAATCCAATATGGCCACCAGGCAGCCATCTTGGATTTCCCCATGAAACATTGTTATCGTCATTTCTCAGGAAGTACTGCATGGATCTTTCCCAAATTTGGTACACAGGTTCCCCTTGGTGTCTAGTTGTGCAAGATACCTTTCCTGGTTCGATTTGAAAATCCAGTATGATCACCAGGCAGCCATCTTGGATTTCCCCATGAAACTGTATCGTCATTTCTCAGGAACTACTTCATGGATCTTTCTCAAATTTGGTACACAGGTTCCCCCTAGGGTCTCGATATGCAAGATGCCTTTTTTGGTCCGAATCGAAAATCCAATATGGTCACCAGGCGACCATCTTATACTTCCCCATGAGATTTTGTTATCATGATTTCTCAGGAAGTACTGCCTGGATCTTTCTCAAATTTGATACACAGGTTCCCCTTGTGGTCCAGTTGTGCAAGATACCTTTTCTGGTCCGATTCCAAAATCCAATATGTCCATCAGGCGGCCATCTTGGATTACCCCATGAAACATTGTTATTGTGATTTCTCAGGAACTACTGCATGGATCTTTGTTAAATTTGGTACACAGGTTCTCCTTGTCGTCTAGTTGTGCAAGATACCTTTTTGGGCCGATTCGAAAATCCAATACGGCCAACAGGCGGCCATCTTGGATTTTCCCATGCAAATTTGTTATCGTGATTTCTCAGGAAGTACAGCATGGATCTTTCTCAGATTTGGTACACAGGTTCCTTTTATGGTCTAGTTGTGCAAGATACCTTTTTCGGTCCGAATCGAAAATCCAATATGGCCACAAGGTGGCCATGTTGAATTTCCCCTTGAAACATTGTTATTGTGAATTCTCAGGACATATTTGATGGATCTTTCGGAAATATGATACACAGGTCCCAAATGGGGCCTAGTAGTGCAAGATACCTTTTTTGGTCCGATTCGAAAATCCAAGTTACGCTTCAAATTAATACGGTATTCTCGAGTTGTGACGTTGCATCACAAGAGTCGGCAGATCAAACGGTGGGGCATATTCTATATATTGACTATAGAGAATATCCATACCTTCACCGTCCATATCAAGGAGTCCTAATTATAAAATCTTAAGTATGTTTCATAGCTCATGCCAAAGTGTCAAAGAGATTGGTCCTCGCTGTCAGTACCCAATGATGACACATGCAAAAAAATAAATAAATAAAACTACTACAAAACAAAGGCGAAGGATCCTCCGTACATATACATTCACTTTCAGACTAACTTTGCTCATTTCTCTTGTATTATAACAACCGACATAAGTACAGTTTCTAGATATCTTGAAACTCCTGAAACTTAGATTATATCTTGGTATTTTTCAGTGTCCCTTTTCCGATCTTTTTCGCTCAGATTCGAAATTCTGTAAACAAAATTACAAATCAATCGTTTGTTCTTAGTAACAATGGACAAAAAGATCCTCTAGTCATTAGCTTACAATTATCGGACAATGGTGGGCGCCAAGATCCTTCAGGATCTCTCGTCTATTTTTATACGTAACATTGTACCTTGCCATGAGATGTTGTTTGGGAGTGCGTAAAATCTTCTGCTCAGAAAGTGACGCCACCTGATGACAAAATCTGAAATTTGTTTTTGGCCAATAACTTGAGAACTGCATGCTCATCGGATTCTTCTCAAATTTAGCATGCATGTACCATGCCAGGAGATGTTGCATGGGATTGCCTTTCACTCACTTGCACTTACAGGTGGCACTTACAAAATCCCAAATTTGTCTCCGGGTAATACCATGCCCTAAGATGTCGCTTGAGATTGCATTTCGCCCACTTGCGCCTATAGGTGGCGCCACCAGGTGTTAAAATCACAATTTCTTTTCAGCTATTAACTTGAGAAATGCTCATCGGAATCTCCTCAAATTTAGCATGCATGTATCATGCCAGGAGATGTTGCGTGGGATTGCGTTTCGCTCACTTTTACTTACAGGTGGTGCCACTTGGTGGCGAAATACCAGATTTGTTTCCGGGTAATAACTTGAGAACCGCTCGTCAGATTCTTCTTAAATCTGGTCTGAATATATCATGACATATGATGTCGCTTGGGATTGCGTTTCGCGCACTTGTGCTTACAGGAAGCACCACCTCGTGTCAAATCTAAATTTGATTTCGCTCATTAGATTTTTCTCCAATTTGGTATGCAGATACCATGCCATGATATGTCCCTTGAGATGGTATTTCACCTGCTTCTGCATACTGGTGGCGACACCTGGTGGAAAAATCCGAAATTTGTTTCTGGCAATAATTTGACAACTGCTCATCGGATTCTTTTCAAATTTGGTATTCATGTGCCATACGATGTCACTTGGGATTGTGTTTCGCACACTTGTGCATACAAATCTAAATTTGGTTTCCGGGCAATAACCCCTTTTCAGATTCTTCCCGAAGTTTGTATGCTGATACACGATGTCATGAGATGATCCTTGGGATTGCATTTCTCCCACTTGCACCTACAGGTGGCGACACCTGGTGGCAAAGTTAAAATTTGGTTTCCAGACAACAGGTTGAGGAAGCATTCAGCTTCTTGTCAAATTTGGTTTTCAGATAATATGCCTTGAGATGTCACTTGGAGTCGCTTCTCGGTTACATAATTTCCATGCTTCATTGCATGGAAGCTAATTTACAGAAGCAAAAAAAATGTTCAGTCAACCGTTCTGAGTTGAATTTAAAACTTGGTAAGGCAGAAAGACCCTTCCGCATCCAACGCCTATGAAGTATAGCAGTTGCCTCCCTCATGTATATCCCCTCGAGACCAACAATGCTAACAAATATTGCTGCCATTTCGGCGGGGGACTTAGCATCCTCTGGCTGCTTGTCAAAATAAATTCACCGCTTAACTTCGAGACCCCTCTCATCGTGTTCTACATGGTGAGACGTGAAAAACAAGACAAAACAACCCATATCGCAATGAACATGTGCGAATTTCCCTGTATGAGCCTATCCCCCATAGCCAGTATGGGCCTATGGACCTATCCAGACCTCCGTGAACTGTTCGAAAAATTTCACCGCATATATCGAGACCCCTCCCATCGTGTTTTACATGACAAGACGTGAAAAACAAGACCAAACAACCCATATCACAATGAACATGTATGAATTTCCCAGTCTGGACCTATCCCCCATAGCCAGTATGGGCCTATGGGCCTATACATGCCTCATGGAACTTTTTAAAAAAAATCACCACTTAACTTTGAGACCCGTCCTATCGTGTCTTTCGTGGCGAGACGTGAAAAACAAGACCAAGCAACCCATATCACAATTAACATGTGTGAATTTTCCAGTATGGACCTATCCCCCATAGCCAGTATGGGCCTATACAGACCTCTGTGAACTTTTCAAGAAATTTCATCGCTTAACTTCGAGACCCCTTCCATCGTGTTTTACGTGGCGAGACGAGAAAAACAAGACCAAACAACCCATATCGCAATGAACATGTGTGAATTTCCCAGTATGGACCTATTCCCCATAGCCAGTATGGGCCTATGTACAGACCTCCGTGAACTTTTCAAAAAATTTCACCGCTTACCTCCGAGACCCTTCCCATCGTGTTTTTCGTGGCGAGACGTCAGACACAAGACCAAACAACCCATAGTAAAATCCCAAAACAAAATGACCACCCCCATACCCCATACAGGCATTTCCCGTATATTGTATAATACAGGCCCCTGTTGTAGGAGTAAAGTCCGTGTTCCGCTTTTTTGCTTATTTATTTTTTCTGTGAAAACACCCATGACTGGATAGCCCTGGAGGAGAGCTTGACACCTCACTCGACCCAATCGGTCCATGCAGCGTATTTGAAGTCTGTGGACTACTTTCTGTCTCGCGGAAGCAGACCGCATCACCGCCAAACCGCGGAGGAATACATGCCACATAGAGATGGGAAGTGACGTCACCCTGGTGGCGCCACCTGTTGGAACTATAATGCACTTGACCTCCACAAACCTCCACGCCACCTAGCGCCACGAAGAGTTACCTCCCCCGGCAAAATGGGGCTTTCAATAGCCTTTATATACTAGTGATGTTCTCGACATCCCCCTAATTCCTTCTTTTCCGCGATGGGTAAAAACTATTTTATTTCCCATCATATTAATATTTCCTAATTTAACATGCAGTTTTTGCAGAGAACTTGCATAAACAAAAACTTGAACAAATCTGACCGAAAAATCGATCAGAAAATGCCTTTCTTGAAAATTACATCACTGTGACGTCATCAAAGCGGCCCTCCCGAACCGTTGACATTAGAACCTTGAGTTTTTGGCATGAACCAGCATAGGGGGCTGTTACCAGCAAGTTCTGAGCTGACCTACTTTTGAGGAAATTTGACCCACTTAGATGACCCATAAACCTCGAAATTGGCAAAAACATGTGCCTCTTAAGACCGTGGAAATGCGCTTAATTAGGTCAGTGTCAGTGTGACTTTATATTCAGATGGCCCAAACATCAAATTTGTTGTGTTTTTTTGTGTGGTTTTTGTTTTGTTTTCTGGTTGTTTTTTTTTTTTTTTTTTGCTGGAACCCGCAATGCATGGTCAGTTGCCGAATGCTTGCATGTAAACGCTGACGTTCTTAAAGTTGTCTTTTTCTGAAGTGTTACATGGGCTGCACACACAATATCAGTCCATAAATGGTTGTATAGAGGGATCTAAATCTTCTCTCTGTGTAACCATTACTTACCTTGATGGCTGCAGCACATAAAACATACTCCCCGCATTCAAAAATGTCGGAATGTAAAATGTATCAATTAGAGAACTTTTCAAGCCTAGCAATTGAAGCTGACTCATGGATGAATGTCGGAATCGAGGGGCGCGGGGGCGGGGGTGGGGGGAGGGCGAGGTTGACGAGTTTCAGGCTTATTTATCAAGCTCAGGTGTATGCCTACATTGTGTATCAGTGGATGTTAGCTAATTTTCGGAAGCGACATCAATATTCACTTTTGGATGACGCTTGAGTGATCTTTTAACTCTGTTGAATCCGTCTATTTGTCAGATATATAATACAAATTCTGTTAGCAGGTTGGGCCAAGGAACACATGATGGACATCGTGTATATGTCAGTTTATTATTCATGTTAAAAGGTAATTAATATGAAATCATCTGATGATTTATACAGGAGCAAACTCAACAAATAAATCAAGTGGACATTAAAGACGTATTTTCGGCACATTAGACTGTGTTTACCAATTCTAGGGAATTCCTCATCTCACAAATGCTCTCATTTATAGCCAATCAACTCAGTAGGTTAGTTATTTGTCATCTTCGATTACGTGACCCAGCCTTTGTGTATGGATACAAAACAGTAGCTTTATTTTTTAAATCAAACTAGCCTGTGTTCATGTATACCATGGGTTTTTTGGTTTTTTTTTGTGCTGATGCTGTTATATACGGAAGCGTATTAGTGCCAGTGTGAGAAAAAAAAAATCCGAGATTTATCTCCTAATTAGGACTTATTATCTCCTAATTAGGACTTATTATCTCCTAATTAGGAGATAATTATCTCCTAATTAGGTGATAATTATCTCCTAATTAGGACTTATTATCTCCTAATTAGGAGATAATAAGTCCTAATTAGGAGATAATTTTCTCCTAATTAGGAGATATTATGTCCTACAGGTAATTAGGAGATAAATCTCGGAATTTTTTTTCCACACTGGCACTAATACGCTTCCGTAGTTATACGGGATATGGAATAGGTCTTTTAATTATGGGCGCGGCGACTCCTTAATGGACGACGGCTGAATATGAATGACGAACCAGAAACCTGTAATTTGCTACAAACTCATGCTCCACAAAATCAAACTACAAAGCTGGATGTTGACATAGAGATGTATTTTATCAGCATAAATCGATAGAAGCTAATAGCGAGACAAATGGACTTTTTCCACTTGTATATGACTAACAAATATTAATAAAGTAGCAAATCATGAATACTCTTTGATAAAGGGGTATAAAATGATACAATTAGAATATTACATTACTTTAATTAAATACGTCAAAATAAAGGTCGATGGTCAAACAAATCCCAATACACTCAACTCTTTGAATAGCAGTTCACAACAACAACAACTATATTTTGAAAAGCGTGGGGGAGTTACACATGTCAGTCAGCTAAAATATGGAGACGCGTTCTATAGTTCAAGTATTTGGAAGGAGAAGAACATCATAATAACAAAAATAAACTAATTTATTTTTTTATAATCATAAGTTCATTGAAGAGTTTCAGTATATTCAAGATCTCTTTGAAGAAAACGGTCACCACTTGTCCTGTGCAAAACTCATTTACGAGGTGTAAGATAGGAACAAGCTTGCTAGAGTACTATGGAATAATAAACTCGGTAATACATGCAGCAAAGGAAAATATCACAAATTCAGCATATTCCCTTTAAATTTGAAATTTCAGCAGTAACATTGACGCATTCATTTATGTACACAGAAAATTAGATAATCATGTCTATACATGGCCTGTATGAACGCGGCAAATATCCATATTGGTGTTATGCCCAGAAAATAGTTATTATTCAGTTGCATGGTGTTTACTGTCTCAGCTGGGACAGAGGTATATTCTGTCCCAGATCCCAGTAAACATTAACTCATCGATATTAAAGGCGGCCCATTCCCTTGGTAAGGGAAATAATTCTACGAAATCGGCAATATTTCGAAATTAGAGTGTGTGTCTCTTTTTTTCTCATATCGAAGGATCGACCGTTGATGAGAAGTAAAGTCTCATTCAAGCCTTCAGAACTTCCAGGCATTCAAAATAACAATCAATATTCAGGTGCACGCATAGTTGAAGAACCAATGGTGTGAGTCAGTCAAATGATTATGTTCTGTTTGTCGTTACGTTTTATTGGAGAATCACAGTCATCTACACTGAGAGTGACATATTTTAAACACACATGGTAAACAAGAGGGATATTTATTATGGAGAAATAAATTAGGATCGATTTGTAATTTTAACTCACAGTGTATGAGTGACCGATTAGCCATCGCCAGGAAAACTCATCTTATATACATTTTCAGGTTTTCTAAGTATTTTACTGGTAATATATTATTGGTACTTTGATATATTCGGTTATATTCTGATTAAATAATATTTTTTTACAGCTACAGCATGGATCTTTCTCAAATTTGCTACACAGGTTCCCCTTGGGGTCTAGTTGTGCAAGATGGCTTTTCTGGTCCGATTCGAAAACCCAATATGGCCACCAGGCAACAATCTTGGATTTCCCCATGAAACATAGTTATCGTCATTTCTCAGGAAGAACCACATGGATCGTTCTCAAATTTGGTACACAGGTTTCCCTTGGGGTCTAGTTGTGCAAGACGCATTTTTCGGTCCGATTTGAAAATCCAATATGGCCACCAGGCGGCCATCTTAGTTTTCCCCATGAAACTTTATCGCGATTTCTCAGGAACTACTTCATGGATCTTTCTCAAATTTGGTACACAGGTTCCACTTGGGGTTTAGTTGAGCAATATACCTTTTCTGGTCCGATTCGAAAATCCAATATGGCCACAAGGTGGCCATCTTGGATTTCCCAATGAAACTTTGTTATCTTGATTTCGCTGGAACTACTGCTTGGATCTTTCTCAAATTTGGTGGACAGGTTCCCCTTGGGGTCTAGTTGTGCAAGATACCTTTTCTGGTTCGATTCGAAAATCCTGTACCAGGCAGCCATCTTTGATTTCCCGATTAAATTTTGTTATCGTGAATTCTCAGGATGTACTGCATGGATCTTTCTCAAATTTGGCACACAGGTTCTAGTTTGGGTCTAGTTGTGCAATATACCTTTTCTAGTCCGATTCAAAAATTCAATATGGCCACCAGGCAGCCATCTTGGAATTCCTCATGAAACATTGTTATCGTCATTTCTCAGGAAGTGCTACATGGATCTTTCTCAAATTTGGTACACAGTTTTCCCTTGGGGTCTAGTTGTGCAAGATACCTTTTTCGGTCCGATTTGAAAATCCAATATAGCCACCAGGAAGCCATCTTAGTTTTCCCCATGAAAAACTTTATCGTGAATTCTCAGGAAGTACTGCATGGAGCTCTCTCAAATTTGGTACACAGGTTCCCCTTGTGGTCCAGTTGTGCAAGATATTTTTATTCGGTCCGATTCGTAAATCCAATATGGCCACCAGGCGGCCATCTTGGATTTCCCCATTAGACTTTGTTATTGCGATTTCTCAGGAAATATTCCATGGATCTTTTTCAAATTTGGTACACGGGTTCCCCCTGGTGTCTAGTTGTGCAAGATACCTTCTCTGGTCTGATTCTAAAATCCAATATGGCCTCCAGGCGGCCACCTTGGATTGCCCCATGAAACGTTGTTATCGTGATTCCTCAGGAAGTACCTCATGGATCTTTCTCAAATTTGGTACATAGGTTTTCCATGTGGTCTAGTTGTGAAAGATACCTTTTCGGTCCGATTCGAAAATCCAATATAGCCACCAGGCGGCCATTTTGGATTTCCCGATGAAATTTTATCGTGATTTCTCAGGAAGTGCTGCATAGATCTTTCTCAAATTTGGTATACAGGTTCCGCTTTTGGTCTAGTTGTCCAAGATACCATTTTTGTCCGATTCGAAAATCCAAGTTACGCTTCAAATTAATACTGTATTCCCGAGTTGTGACGTTGCATCACAAGAGTCGGCTTATCAAACGATGGGGCATATTCTATATATTGACTATAGAGAATATCCATACTTCCACCTTCCATATCAAGGAGTTCAAATGATTCCGAATTAAAATTTATTTCTTAAAATTTTAAATCAATTTACTTTAGTCCATGCCGTTGCAAGTGAACTGCCCCACCGTTTTGTCTGCCGAAGGGACGTCACTCTTGTGAAACAACGTCACAACTCGACAACTGCATACTACTGCGTGTTTCGATCCAAGGGAGATAATCAGGGCTCATGCCAAAGTGTCAAATAGATTAGTCTTCGCTTCCAGTACCCAATGATGACACGTGCAAAAAAAAATACTACAAAAGACGAAGGATCCTCCGGACATTCAGTTTCAGACTAATTTTGCTCATTTCACTTGTACTATAACAACCGACATCAAGTACAGTTTCTAGAAATCTTGAAACTCTTGAACCTCAGATAGATAATATCTTGGTGTTTTCCAGTGTCCCTTTTTCGATCTTTTTCGCTCAAATTCGAAATTCTGCAAACAAAATTACAAATCAATCGTTTGTTCTTAGTAACAATGGACAAAAAGACACTCTTGTCATTAGCTTACAATTATCAGACAATGGTGGGCGCCAAGATCCTTCAGGATGTCTCGTATTTTATGAGTAGAAATAATCGTGTTCGTTTATAGTCGCCAATATACTGCTGGGGTATCTTTCTGTCTGAAAATACTTATAGTGTGTATAGGATGTCGGCCAAGCACATTATTATCAATGTATCGCGCGTTTATTTGCTTATGAACTGTTTTTCAACATTTCATTTGCCAACAAACAGAGGCTTATATTTATACGTTTCCAACACTACATGTGTTCAGTATTTGTA
>JAVTVY010004973.1:0-40003 GCA_036873755.1 Hanleya hanleyi
GGAGATGCTCCACCCATAATCCTTGTTCGACACTGGTCTGTGTGGGCGGTACGGTCCACAAATCAAATTCACTGTTGGTGGAGGGGCAGGACTCGGCGTGGATCAAGGACATGTTTTAAGAAAAGATATCCTTTGTCTTCTTCGATGTGCGTCGTCGCTGGGTCGGTCGTCGACTGGTGCGTGGTCTTGGTGGGGCAGCTCTTTTATTCCCCACGGTGCGTTGTGCTTTGGCCACCAAGACGCCTCCCGCTTCTTTGGCCCGCCGTTTCAAGGATTCTTTGGGTGCCGTATCCCCCAAGACATCACCGGCCACTTGCAGTCCACTGCGTACCGCTTGTTTGCCCATTGCTTTCACCCCAGGCGTCACCAAGGGCAGGAACGTTTTGACGATGCTGCCGAGTATGTTCCCCAGTCCATGTCCTCGTTGCATGCGTGCACCGCTAAAGACCGGAAAGCCACCGCCGGCCTGTTGGGCATAATAGTCGGCATAGCTGCGTGCATCGCACTCGTAAGGTACTTTCATTATGCAAAGTGGGGAGCACGTGCTTGTCGAAAATGAAGTGTCAGCACCACTTTTCCTCGTTCGAATGCCACCGGTCGTCCCGTGTCATCTCTTATATCCACCGTGATCGTGTTGATGTCAGTTTGTCGTACGGGCAAGTAGAGCATGTGGGTGAAACTGTGGGTGACTTGACCTCCATACGTCTTTTTAATGGGGACCACCCGTAACAGAGGTGTGTTGATATCGCCCACGATGTGGTTGTCCACCACGTCCGAGTAGACGTAGAGTCCGTACATACCCGACTTCATATCCATCGGCATCTCGCCATGGTGTTCGGTTGGACCAGCGAACGTCTTTAGATCGAAACCCAGCATTTGCTGTAGGATAGGACTCAGTACGACACTCGCCTTGCCGGTCACGATAAGCTCTGCCTTGTCGTTGTGTGCGTTGTAATCGAAGTCCACGTGATTATTGAAGGGGAAAGATTTGATGGGTTTTGAAGTATTCGTGACGTCTCGTAGAGACTTATAATGCATCAGTCTTGACAGCCCACCCATGAACTCCTTGGGTATCGCATTGGCCTTCGGGCAGGGTGAGTCGGGTGTTTTTGCCTTCGTAGGTCACCTCGTACCACACTTCATTGGCTCGCACGTTGTACCACGAGTAAGGGTATTGGATATCCACCAGGCCACATTCCCACCGGCCAGGTAAATGCAATGATTGCGGTAACTGGGTGACGTACTTGGCCACGGTGTTGTCAGGAAACACATCCAGCGAACTGTTACTGGGTAGGGTGAGGTAAAACATGGCGACTGAGCTGTCCTGCTGCTGCTGTTGGCTTTAATAGGTGTTCCAGGCCTTGGGCGGTTGTGTCCGGCGTCGTGTTCGTCGCGTTGACTTGCTACGTGTCACGGCTCTGGAGATGTGGGATGTCCTGATCGAGGGTGGTTTTTTAAAGGTTTGAAAAGAAGGTGCCCGTTGTGGTGGTGGTGGTGGAGTTTTGGGGGGTGACTCCGGTTCCCAGTCGGCTTCCCAAGAAGGTTGTGGTGAGAGTCGTGGTGCACGAGTCGGTGAGTCACGCTGCATAAAGGCCCAGCGGTGGGGGTTCCCCACCAATTCCTGTGGTACATGCATGTCTTTCAAGCCTTGAGCGAAGACCTCCCATCCTCGAGGATCCGTGTGCGATCTGCGTTGACGCATCAGATCATTCACTAAATCCGTCATGTGGGTCCCGGGGACCACCTGATTCTGTACCAGGAGTTCGCCTTTATCATTCCAAGTCATGTTAGGATTCTGTTTCATCCGTTGTAATACCAGGCCAGCTTGTTTCTTGAACGAGGCAGGTACAGTCTTCAGCACTTCGTCTTCCACCCACTGTGGGGCTGTGGGGCCTACCCCACCCGGCTGTTGGAACGGTGCTGAGGTCGGCGGTCTGTCACGTGGTGGTGGTGGTGGTGGTGGTGGTGCTGTTGCTGGGGTAGAGCGAGTTTTGTATTGGTCCATGAACGTCATGTACCGTTGAAGCGTCTCATTGTACCGTTGTACTTTCTCACTGTCGCTTAACCCCGGTCTCTGTAAGATCTGTTGCATCTCTCCATCGAGGCTGTTTATGGTCTTCACCGTAGGTGGGACAGGGTAGGGTGATTGGAGGTTTTGCAGGAACCGTGGTTCGACGAGGACCATTTTTTCGTGTGGTTCATTGTCGGCCGAAGAGTCCACCCAATACTGGACCCAACACAGAAGCGGCCAACGGTGCTAAGATGGCCCCGAGAAAGCCGCCTTTCTGTAACACCTTTTCTTTTGTGTGTGAGGGACCCGCTTCTGGACTAAGGTTCGGAGACCTGTCTTATGCTTGGCCAACTTGGTCTTCTGAGCCGGAGTCAGTGGTACGTTGCCTTTTAACAGGTTGTACCCGATCTCGCACAGACAGCGTACAAGGTCAGGGTCCGCACCGCGTACAATGGTTCGGACTAACTCGGGTGGGGCCGTCTTCAATACACGGAGCGTGGGAGCGTGCTTCCGTACTCGCGCAGACATCCTGTACAACTAATGCCAGAACCCACAACGCTGCTCTTTTTATCTACCTCATAGACAAAGTCAACCCTGCTGTGGTATTCATTCTTTTTATTATTCCCCATCATCAAACACACAGACCCCAGCTGGGGGCGCCACTGTGGGTGTGTTTACATTATTTTTGCATGTACACGTGGTGGGCCTCTCCGGGAAAGATGCCGGTCCGTAGTCGAAGGTGGTCGGGGGTGGCTTGTTTGAGGTCGAAGAGCATATACCCGTGCTGAGGGGTTGTGGCATCTTTAAAGGCTTCCAACGCAAACGGTGTGCGGCCGGGATACATCTGTCTCGCCAGGTGCAGCAGTTGAGTGGTATCTCTCGGGTTTTTGAAGACCACCAGGTAGTGGGCATTTAAGCTGATGTTCCGATGTTCTTTGTTTTTACTGAACAGATTCTGCACAATGTAGATGATGCTGAGCCGTCGATGATGGCTGCCTTTGGTAAAGAGTTGGGTGACCCGCGCATCCGTCTCCGCCATGAGATCATCCAGAACCACCAAGGTGTCGGGTTCCAAATCGGCCAGGTTGGGTAGGCCTTCCACGAACGTGATATGGGGCATTGCTGCATACGCTTCCTGCCATTCTCCGTAACACCACACGACTCGGGCAATAGGTGGGGTGATCATGCTGTCGGCGTGTTGAAGGAGCTTCCTGACGAAGTGCGTTTTGCCGGAACCCGTCGGTCCTGCGATGACGCAAGTGAAGGGATGCTGCCACCCAGGGTCCATGGTTCGAGGTGTATCCGTTGTCGTGGTAACCCGCTCTTGTAAATTTGGTACGAGTGAGCTGGAGTGGTGGTGGGTACAACGTCGGTCGTCGTTGTCTGTACACTGTCAGGGATGGTGCTGGGGGTGGGTACAACGTGGGTCGTCGGTTCACTGTGAGGGATGAAATCCGGTGGGTCTTGAGACGTAGTGGGTGTTCTTGGTGTAGGTGTAGAGCTTACACTCGACGTGGCTGGTACACGGGGTGTGGTGGTGGTGACTGGGCTCGATACGACTGGTGCTCTCTGTAGACCGGTTTCACTGGTGCCTGGTGTTCTCAGTTGGTTAAGTAACGTGCTGACATAGGCTACGTCGTAAAACACACCTCCGTACAACACACTCAGCAGGGTTAGCAATAGCACCCCAAAGCCCACTTGTGCTTTGCGCGTTTTGGGAGACGCTGTCTTCAGAGGCAGCTGCTGTTGGTCCATAGCACTGTGGTCGGACGTGGAATGAAGGAGGACGGCAGTGGTGTCTGGCTTTATAGTCGTTTCACCTGGTTGGCAGCGACCCAGGAATTGAAGGAACTGGGCCAGCCTTGCCATTTCACGAAATGAAACAGTTTGCCACGTCGACGTTCCGTTTTCAAAATCTGCTCCACCGTGTAGTAGTCTTGCTGTGTTTTTACGACAGGCTGTAATTCCGTCTCGTAAAACGTCCCTAGCAACGGTTCCCCTTGAAGATCTTCCAGTTCATAGACTCGCTGCTGTCGGGGTAGGCGCCGTTTAATCAGGAAGTGCTCATCGCTCCAGTTGGGCAAGTAACTTTTCTCGAACTTGCCCTTGACTTTACTGATCCGTACAGGGTCCCCGACCTTGTACACCGCCTTCGTCGTTCGCTGCGATGGCCTGGGGTACAAGACACGCCGGACTTGGGCTTCATTGCGTTGGGTCACGGTAATGGGGGCTCTCTCTATACTCCGATGATAGGCTCGATTGTAACCACTCACAAGTTTCGGGAGAACATCGATGTACCGCCTTGTATTCTTATAGGTGAAATATTTATACATACGGCCTTTGAATGTCCTGTTGAACCTTTCCACCACGGAAGCCTTGGTCTCGTTGTACGTATGGAAGAAAAACACCTTCTGGGCTTTCAGAAAGGCTTGGAACGGTCTGTTGAGGAATTCCGTGCCTTCGTCGGTTTGCAAATACAAAGGTTTGCGCCCGGTCTTGAAGATGTCTTTGAACGCCGCTATGAGATTCGCCCCCGTTTTCGTCCGGATGGGTACCACCCACGCATACTTGGATAGGATATCGATGCACGTCAAGATATACCGATTCCCATCGTTGTGTTTGGCAAAGGCGCTCATATCGACCAAATCCGCTTGCCACTGGGCATCTATTCCTCCCACGATGACCCGGTTCCGTAGAAAATGGCGACGGACAGATCGATGTAAGGTATAGGTGTCTTGTTTTCTTAACCAATCTCGGACTTGGGCACGTTGTATCCCCTGGGGTTTGGCCGCTCGATAGAGAGCCGACAATGCACTATAGGCCGCCGGACTGTCGGGACTGTAGTATAAGTTATCCAACACCTTCTCCCAGCGCTTCATGGTGACACAATGATGATGGACCCTGGCTCTATCGTTTATTTATAACGGGTATATCTTGGGCCGGAGTTTCTTTCTGATTTTCTTCATTGGCTTTCACAGTGTCCATGGTCAATGACCAGTCCAACTCGTCTGATGACCGCTTGATAAACACTTCATCCACATCTACCACGGCATCTTCCAATGCAGACCATAGATCAGGGTGAAGGGTAAAATGCACTGTACCCCCATCTAGCCGAGCCAATTGAGCAAAGAAAGGGCCGCGTCGGATGTACACATCGTGACACAAGTGGATGAGATCGCCGTCCAGTTCACCAGACAACACCCGTTTGAATTTGGTCCAGCCCTCTCGGGACAGACGAATGTGAGCCGGGCACGGTTGTGTAGGGTCCGTGTCTCCCACCACCTCCTCCATGATATCGACCTTATCCGCATACACGTGCAGGAAAACCTCGGGGGTCAAGCTGAGATACGCCAGTATCATATGCTCCGCCATGGTCAGTACGTGAATGGTACCAGATTTGACTGTCTCTCGTATTTATAGGGACAACCCCGTGAGATCAAAAGGATCAGGTGGTCATGTCACTGGGCTGACTGAGTCTAGCCGGGTAATCAATGGCATCGTCGTCGTCGGGTTCATGTAGTTGTTCATGGGGTTCTGCCGCCGCTTCTCTCAGGGCACGAGCCCACGCCAACTCGTCTGATGATCGCTCGTCCGGTGTAAACAGCTGGTCCACAATAGGCACTACTTTCTCCAAGGCTGACCACAGAGCGGGGTCTAGGGTGAAGCCTCGCGTGGGGTCTTGGTAGCGGCCCAGGCGTAGGAAGAGGGAGGTACGGTATACGTAGATGGCATTGTCTATGTGGATGAGGTGTCCGTCGAGCTCACCGCTCAACATCCGTTTAAATTTGGTCCAGCCGTCACGAGGTAGTGTCACCGTATTCGATACGGTCTCAGCGGGCGCCCAGCAAATAGCTCCACGGTCTTCCACCAGGGTGACTTTATCTTCATAGACGTGTAACCCCACCTGGGGTGTAAGGGGCAGGATGGCTCGTAGGTCGGATGACATGCTTGGTCCAATGTCGAACGGTGAATGACACACACTCTGTCTGACCCTCGTATTTATAGTGTCAATACCACAGCGCCAGGGTCAATAGGGCACAGACTAGTATGAGGCCAACCAGCCGGCGCTGGTTCCGGCGTGAGCGCTCCTGGTCCATAGCGCGAGCATCAAGGATGGCTGTCATAGTCCAGTAGTGGTGAGTGATGGCACGCCTCTCCATCGAGTGCACTCTGTGGAGGACCGCTTCTGTGAACTCGTTCAGGATCTGGCGTCGTCCCTCGTTGTCGTCGCCATCTGCAAACATGGACCGGACCACTGCTCGGTAACCCGTGAATGAATTCACCACGGTGGCATGCTGTAAAATGCGAGTCGCATGGGGCTGGATCTCCGCCATGGCTCTGTAGAAATGAAGGTGTGAGATCCAGAGGGACGTGTTTTATAGACCAGATGTAGCTCTACGGGTGTAGTCCGTGATACGTACTATTCTGATGGGTTAGTCCAAAAAAGGGAGCAACAACAACAACACAGATTACATTTTTATTATGCGTGAACATCATAGGAATGCATGTACTGACCTGTCTGTGGGGGTTTCCCACAATGGCGTTCACCTTCGTGTCTTTTCGGGTACGTCCGTGTCTTTTCGTTAAAGTGCGTGTATTTTCGGTAAAGTCCGTGTCTTTTCGGATCGGTGACGTCCGTGTCTATCATCCGGGTACTTCGCGTCTGCGCAATGCGGCTCAGTCGTACACCAGTACACCAGTCTCGATCCTCGACTTGGGGTAGAGTGTGCTAAAAATAGATCACCAGCTAGCGTGCTATAAAAGGGGAGCGGCCTTGCCGTTTCATCAGACTCTCTGTCAACCATCAAGATGTTCACTTGCACAACTTGCCAGAAGCAGTTTACTCGCCCAGAAGATTTGCGACGACACGATTCCTCCATCCACAACGGTACACTATATACTTGTATAACCTGCGCACAGTCATTTAATCGGGAGGATCATTTACTGCGCCACGAACGCTCACTCCACGAGGGCGCGAAGGAACAATGTAATGAATGTGGTCAACTCTTCAAACGACGCAGTCAGTTAAGACGGCATCAGCGGTTGATTCATGCCCCGGTACCATGGCATGAGCGACAACTTCCTACTGAAGAGGAGCCGCGGAAGGTGAGACCCAGTGAAGATAAGCCCGGGGAGACGAACGCCATTGGTGATGCGATCACGGAGAGCCCGCCTATACCCACAGTTCAGAAGAGCCTAGATATCCAGCCAGTCCCTAGCATTGCTGTTGCCAGTCATACGCCTGACGACATCGGACATTTTCTGGAAGATGCAGTGGATATTCCCAGCGATCTGTTACAGGACGCCCATCCAGTGAATGACATCGATCGGCGCCAATGGCCCATGATACGGCACATTTTCCACCGTGATCGCCCCATTCCAGATATCTACAATTTCCCACTGACCCACCTCACCCGTCTACGCAGCTACGTGGAAGCCATCTTCAAAGATCAAACTACGGCCTTCAAATTGAATGTTGCTTTCGGGTACATCTTACGTCACAAAAAGACGGACCAGTTACGGTATTATTATGCCAGTAATAACAGCCATGTGTTTGACCAACCGCTCACCATCATTAACCGGAGGTCACTAGAGACGATGCTGGAGATACTGGACACCGTGGAACCCTTGAGATGGGCGCATCGTCAACGCCCCAACATACAATGGGTAGTAGAGAAGGTGACCAATGCCACGTTCTTCCTTACCAAGCTGACCGACCACCGCCATCGGTTGAATGCGTCACCCGCACACTGATGAATACCATAACATGCCGCACATAGTCTCTATGTCTACATGCTGATCGTTGACTTGAGCTCAGTAAACACTTGTACATAATGTGACGGTGCGCTAAATAATAAAACATGGTGTTTGACATTTCAATTTTGTTTTGCTGTGAACATACTAAACATACCCAGGGCGGCTCCCCCAGCCTGAGTATGGTGTAACATTGGGGATAATAAACTGTATAAACCTTGCTGAACATGTTGTTATTCATGACAACCGCTTTCCGCTATACTTGGATGAAATATATACCCCGATGTGATATAGTGCCCTTGCACACTTCCGGATAACCCGCGCGCGCGCTGCGGCCGGGGCGGGCCGGGCCGGGCCGGGAAAAACAAAACCCGGAGGGTTGAACGTTGGAACTCTTCTGGGTTTGGAGGTAGTTTTAGTGACATGGGACCCATACCGGGTCCAGTTTTCGACACTAGGTGACCACATCCCGACAAAAATGGCCAGTTTTCGACACCGGATGTGCCGCCATCTTGGATATGTCCCATAATGCACCGGGTCAAAATACTCGCTTCTGATTGGACGAGAGCTCCGTGGCGGATTTGAAATACTCGCTTCTGATTGAACGAGAGCTCCGCATTGCATCTGCGCATGCGCAGAATGGTATTCCTACCGCACACCCAGCCCATTAGATGCCCCTTGACATAAGCTTCACTTTGATACCTCACTCGACCCCATTGGATCATTAGGGACTCCCCTACATCCCAAAACGTCGATGCGCATGCGCAGAATGGTGATAACGCCCGAGCCGCTAGTCCAGTCAGATGCCCCTTCACCTAGGCTTCACTTGGATACCTCACTCGACCCCATCGGACCATGAGTCGCTCCCCTAGCTCCCAACACGTCTATTTCCATACCCTTGGGCCACCGCGCATGCGCAGAAGGCCGATATTTCAAACCCACTAGTCCAGTCAGATGCCCCTTCACATCAGCTTCACTTTGATACGTCACTCGACCCCATTGGACCATGAGTAGCTCCCCTAGCTCCCAACACGGCTATTTTCATACCCTTGGGCCACCGCGCATGCGCAGAATGACGCTAGTTCAAACCCGCTAGTCCAGTCAGATGCCCCTTCACCTAGGCTTCACTTTGATACCTCACTCGACCCCATCGGACCAGTATTCACTCCCCTAGCTCCCAACACGGCTATTTCCACTATAGCGCATGCGCAGAATGACGCTAGTTCAAACCCGCTAGTCCAGTCAGATGCCCCTTCACCTAGGCTTCACTTTGATACCTCACTCGACCCCACTGGACCAGTAGTAACTCCCCTAGCTCCCGAAACGTCTATTTCCATACCCTTGGACCACCGCGCATGCGCAGAATGACGCTAGTTCAACCCCACACCCAGCCCATCAGATGCCCCCTCACCTAGGCTTCACATTGATACCTCAGTCGACCCCACTGGGCCAGTAGTAACTCCCCTAGCTCCAACACGGCTATTTCCATATCCTTGGGCCACACGAGTTGTCTCCCTTGCGTCAATGTGTGCAGATGGCGCTACGGTCGATGCCGTGCTGTGGAAAGGGCGTCCCCACACCATCCTGGAGCCGCCATTTTGTTTGTTGATTTTCTGCGGAGATACACGGGACAATAAACGCTCGACCCTAGGGTGGTACAGATGCTAGACTGATCCTATTAACATGGTACAACACCTATAGATTATGTTTATTACTATTATATGGCTTAGAGGTTTTTTTGAGGGTAATATTATTAACATGGTACAACACCTATAGATTATGTTTATTACTATTATATGGCTTAGAGGTTTTTTTGAGGGTAATGTCAGGGTTTTTTCTCCCCGTGACCTCCCCACCGCCTCGTTTGCTCCCTTGCGCCGCCATCTTAAACCCACCATCCACCATCCCACCACCCACCACAGCCGCCATCTTAAACCCACCATCCACCATCCCACCACCCACCACAGCCGCCATCTTAAACCCACCATCCACCATCCCACCACCCACCACAGCCGCCATCTTAAACCCACCATCCATCCCACCACCCACCACAGCCGCCATCTTAAACCCACCATCCATCCCACCACCCATCACAGCCGCCATCTTAAACCCACCATCCATCCCACCACCCACCACACACATGCGCACACCGCCCCAATACCGCCCCAAAACATGTCGCTGTGACGTCACAAAAAGGTTCTGCGCATGCGCAGTGAAGCGCTGTTGACTCGAAATGCTCGCTCTATACTACTATCGGTCAGTTTGTCGGTCAGTCCATCGGTAAGTCTATCGGTCAGTCCATCGGTCAGTCTATCGGACAGTCTATCGGACAGTCTGTCGGTCAGTCTATGGGTCAGTCGATCGGTCAGTCCATCGGTCAGTCTATCGGTTAGTCCATCGGTGGGTCTATCGGACAGTTTGTCGGTCAGTCCATCGGTCAATCTATGGGTCAGTCCATCGGTCAGTCTATCGGTCAGTCTGTCGGGCAGTTAATCGGTCAGTCTATCGGTCAGTCCATCGGTCAGCCTATCGGTCAGTCCATCGGCCAGTCTTTCGGTCATTCTATCATTCAGTCTATCGGTCAGTCTGTCGATCAATCTTTATCAAATAATATCCTATCAATGCTGCCCAATCGTATACGTCGCTTTGTAGGATCTTACTGATTTCAATTAAATTTCGTGTTTAGAGCGCCCAGGTCATGAATATTTAATAGTCTTATGACATCGCGTCCGCCTTTTAATTACCTTACTTCTTGCAGTCGGGGAGGGGGATAAGTTCCTCGCCTCCGCTTTAACCCAAAGCCAGGTCTGATTCGACTGAGCTGACCAAAAAGCCCCTAGCATTATGTTCCCTTCAAAGAAATATGAAGAGCTTTTGGGATTGGTTATCACTCGCGTTACTGCAAGCCTACAAGCGACATATTTAGAGGGGAGCAGATGGGATTTAATTTTATTAGATTGTCTATCGGTCAGTCTAGCGGTCAGTCTCGGTCAGTCCGTCTGTCAGTCTATCGGTCAGTCTATCAGTCAGTCTATCGATCGGTCAGTCTGGAGAGAAATATGAAGGTACATTGCGCGATTGTAATGCGCTGGGCAGAATCCACTAAATATGAGAACCTGATACGAAACTCAAAATTTCATTTTGTAATAATTTTTTGTAATTATTTTCCTTTATTTCTATTTCAATATTCTGCTGCAGTAATTATTATAATCACATCAATCTCTATGAAAACAGTACAAAGGAGAGTTTAGTTAGGAACGCCCTTTGGTCTACTTCTGTGTTGAAGGGACATAACACTTAGCTCACTTCTTTTTCTTCCATTTTATTATTGGGTTTCCTCCCATGAATCAGATACAAATTTACAAAATATCTACCAGAATTCCAATCTCTAAAGGAACAAGAAACATTATATCACAATAGAAACCACTACAAAGAAACTGTACGCATTCCGTTTGCAATGAAATTCATGAAAGCATTCAAGTAATTCGAGAATGAAATGTGAATGATTTCCTCCATGGGTTCTATTAATCCTGGGAAAAATCCAATTTAACAATCTTACAATACGACGTTTATTGCATCGATTCTTTAATCTCTCCATACCAGAAAAATATTTAACATTAAAATTGCATTCACACATTTTCGTGACAAGACATGCCTGTGGGATTCCCCCGTGGTGATACATTAATTGCATGGTTAATCTCTCGGATATCAGTCATGTGGATCGGTAGATTGGGATGTTTGTACTTCACCGGGAACACTAATTCAACGGAATTGAAAACTTGGGTCTATAATTCTCCTTTGCCTTTCCTGTTTTCCTGTCAATCGTGTTGAACTTCCCACTTTGCCACGGTAATGTCAGTAAAACGACCGACACTCAGAGGAAAATACTCGCTTATGCCATCCCCGATACTCGTACAGAGATTCAACCACGAGCAACGAAATCGAATTATTTTATCTGAACACAAGAAGTGTTTGTATACTCTAACTGTTGACATGGACATCGAGGAATCAGCTAGTCCCACGGTAATCATCAAATTGGAAAATGTCAATTCTTGGCAGCCATTGAAACGTGGTAATATGGGCTAGTTCTGCCTATAACGAATATATATCGAGCCATATTGAAGAAAACAAAAATGGTTTCTTCTGTTCCAAAATGTCTTCGAGCAAAGTATAAAGAATATAACACTTCAGTATACAGACATAAGAAAAACCACAATATTCTTCTTTAATAGACCCACATTTAATCGCTAAACTCAAATGGTTGATTTGCCAGTCCAACAGTCTATTGGTCAGTCTATCGGTCAGTCCGGAGAGAAAAAGATGTGGAAATACATTGCACACTTGTAATGCGCTGGGCAAAACCGGTTACATAGGAGAACGGGACACTTAACTCAAAATGTAATTTTGCAATGATATAAATGAATGTTCAGTTATTACTGTTCCAATATTCTGCTACAGAAATGGGTAAAATCATGTGTATCTCTTTTAAAACAGAACAAAGAAGAGTTCAGTTGGAAACGCCATTTGGTCCGCTACTGATTAAAGGGACATAATACTTTGCACACGTCTCTTTTGTCACACGATTCTTGGTTATCTCCCATAAAATCAGATAAAATATACAAGGCCTGAATTCTAGTCTGACTGTTATGGCTAGAACAAGAATAATCTATGGTCAGATTAAAGCTAAATGTGATTGAATGACTTTCTCATGCCGCCAAAATGTGCAAGGTTAATGATTGATATCTTCTTTCAAACGAATACCGCAACAAGAATTATTTAGAGAGGTCGCTAATATATACAACTTTAATTCCCTACTATTGGGAGTAGTGTGGGCGTAAAGGTCAAAGGCCACTTCGCAGTGCGCATTTCCGGATCACTGCGCAACATTCTGGTCATCGCGCAGCAGCGCATGTCTCGGTGCGGGGTCGTTTCCGGTCACTTGGCTTCTGGGCACGGGTCATCCCGTAAACCAGTCGGCATCAGATCACAATTAATCACTTCCGGGTCAGTGCCCACGACCTACATTGTTTAGAAATTTGAGAGCAGATCTTTATGGATTTTATGAGCTGCGATTTTTCAGCATTTCTGATACATCTGATATTTCAACTTGCAGATGAGTCTTCAAACTGTACTTCCTGGTGTTGATTTGGGCCACTTTGGAAAAAGCATGGTGGATGAAGACATGATCAGTGAAGGGTGAGAAGGCTCCCTGTTTACAAATTGAATGACATTCTGTAGCACCAATCAGCTGTCAGTGGCGGTAATTTGAAATTTCCATGGTCAACATCTGTCAAGACTTCCACTGGTAATGTCCCACAAGGTAAATATTGACATGCCAGGTGGATTTATGCATTGTGAATTTTCTGGATTTTTGCCGATTTTTAACGCTAATACATAACAAGTAACGAAATTAATAGTAGGCTGATGCCTGTCACCCGACATTTTCACATTTGACCAGAGAACTTTAAATCGTCACTGTGGCTACAGTTTTTACTGGATCAGCCCAATTTTTTCCATGATGACTCATGAACGACGTACAAATATTAGGGTTGTTTCAAATTTATGTTATTAAATTATTAATAAAATAAAATAAAAAAATTAATTAATTTTAATAAATTTTTTAATTATTAAAATTATTTTTTTCTTGCTAAATGTGGTTGAAATAAATATCATACTGATAATGCTGGGTAACATCTCTTGTATTGTTATGCCATTTCTGCGACAAAATTGAGACCTTTTGGAGCAAATATAGGCAAAAAATGACTGATTTGTCAGTACTAGGGCCAAATAGTCAATGCCAAATATGACGAGGTTCATTTAACACAGCTGGTAATTATGAGCAAATTAACTTTCAAGATACAATAAAATGTAAATGGAAGAAAGGAAATTCACATAGATACAATTACATGCTTTTTTTCAAAATCTCGACCTCAGTTCAAATCTTCAATGCTTAAAATCCTTTATGCATTAATTCACTTTATATCAGTCTAAAACCACATGAAATTAATAATAATTATATCACCTGTAAAAACTCAGATGTTTGTTCCACACACAAAGAATTTCCAAAATGCCTTTTGCATTTGTAACTTTAATGAGACAAATAAAATCTGATTAACTGAGTCAACAATTAATCTGACTGTTGATGGTTTCACATTGTTGTGTGTTTATTGTCAGTCACATTTGCATCATAGCAAATACTTTCTCTTCATTCCATTTCCACTATCTCCAGGATTATAAGTTTGTAATTCTCTTTCATATTCATATCAGAGATCTTGTGGGTAGCAAGGAACATGGATTACAGGCACCAAATATTAGCAAGCCCCATACAACCCCCTCCCCCCCCACACACACATCAACTCTGGGAATTTCGCACAGTGTGACTCAGAGGTATGCCTCCAACTCTGTTGGAAGATAGGCCTTTCTCACTGTAAGTTGCCACTTTAATCTTTCACCAAACAGTTAACAGTTTAAGTGAGGCAACTTCCAGCTGTCCTCATCTTTCATGGTTGTTAATGTAGCAGAGATCAGCAAATGACCATCAGATATGTTGTCATTGAATTTTATTCCTTTTTTTCTTCTATGTTGTGTTTTGACAAGTGTTGCCTGTTTGCAGACATTGCATTCATGGACTTGAAATCTGACACAGAATATATTCCTCAATGTTATTTAGGAGTTTTCTCAGTAATAATAACTGTTTACAAGTAATATGTGCATCTTTCTAATTACTGCCAGCAAGATCTTGATGAGATGTAGATCCATCCAATTGAACTGACATATATTCTCTATATGGAGTTGTGTATACCATAAACACCTCTATGTTATATTTTGGTATGTGTTGTGTACACATTTGTGTATATTGCTGTCACTTATTACAGGATTAAACATGTCTTTGATCTTTGTATCAACATCAAATTTTAATCACATTTGATAGATTACTGGGATGACCCACTGATTACATGGGGAAGTTAACCACTGCCATGAAGGAAATGTTTATCAAATGTAGTCTAAATGAGCAGCTTGTAAAGAAAGTATGTTTTGTCACATTTTGAATTTAATTTTTCTTTATTTTTAAATTTTAATTTGAAAAATTTCATAAAAAATGAATTAAAATAATAAAAAAATAATTTAAAATAGTGTTTAACATATCTAGTTAATGCTTTATACTTCTTTTTATAGGCAGAAGGATTGTCGACTTGGTGCTTTTTACCAGATGGAAAATATGTACAGGTTAGTGAGATATTGTACTTTTTACTTGTACCTCAGTCTTAAGTCATATGGGGCAAACTGAGGGGAAATTATAAAGGGGGTACCCTTGGTATATAGGCTGTAAAATCTCTATCTGTGCATAGTTTTATCTGTGCCTTCTCAAGATTGTTTGGGAATGGGTATGGTTTGTTCAGATGAGAGCATTCCTTATTTTAACAATGGTTCCATCCCTGACAGGCATCAGATCACAATTAATCACTTCCGGGTCAGTGCCCACGACCTACATTGTTTAGAAATTTGAGAGCAGATCTTTATGGATTCTATGAGCTGCGATTTTTCAGCATTTCTGATACATCTGATATTTCAACTTGCAGATGAGTCTTCAAACTGTACTTCCTGGTGTTGATTTGGGCCACTTTGGAAAAAGCATGGTGGATGAAGACATGATCAGTGAAGGGTGAGAAGGCTCCCTGTTTACAAATTGAATGACATTCTGTAGCACCAATCAGCTGTCAGTGGCGGTAATTTGAAATTTCCATGGTCAACATCTGTCAAGACTTCCACTGGTAATGTCCCACAAGGTAAATATTGACATGCCAGGTGAATTTATGCATTGTGAATTTTCTGGATTTTTGCCGATTTTTAACGCTAATACATAACAAGTAACGAAATTAATAGTAGGCTGATGCCAGTCAGAACATGTTTAGACGGGGTCATACAGGGTTCAAGGGCCCAGGCTATGTGGTAGAGGTATTTTTCGTCGTAGCGATGGTGGTGATGGTGTTTGTGATGGTTGTGGTAATGCGCATGGTGTTGCGATTATACATACAGGGGGTTAACACGTGTCAATCAGACACATTCACCGTAAGCACAGCAAAGAGACATAGCCGAGTTCCGCTATGGGCCCATCATCCCTATACGATGACGGTGAACGGTCGGACGGGATGTGGATAGTCGTTTGGGCGATGAAATTTTTAGAGGGAAGGCCCATCAGCTAAACCCGTGTTATACATGTAGTCATTGGCAGTCCGCCTACGAGACTATGCGGTTATTAGTATGTGAGCTTCCTCTCGGGCATTTCTCACGATATTGATCAAGTGTATTAAAATAACCCCCAGCAGACCAACGGTACTGTACTGGATGACCTGATGGGGGCGACCAAGGAAAAGTCAAACATCGCCGACTTATTTGCCAAACGGATCCCACCACAGGTGATTTATTTGATGCATGCATTTAAAGCCGACCTTTTCGTGGACTTCAGGATTTTAGTTTCAATCCGCAACGAGTCGTCAGTGCGGCTACCTATTCGTAGACTTTAAAAAAAAGGCCATTCCCCAAAGATCGCCGACTGAAGATCCACCTGTTACCCGGCGAGGGCCAAAAACGAAGTCAAAGCGAGAGTAAGTGACCCTCAGACTATCAAACGAGCCCATTTGTGGTTGAGCACCAACCAACTCCCCTGTACCGCCCCCTCTCACAAACAACGGGGCTCATCCATACAGCCTATCCATTATAACGGAACCTCGTACAGGGCGTACACTTCCAACACTACTACACGCCTTATAACACCTTATCAGCCCTCTAGTTAATCCTGTGTGATAAAATATAGGGATGTAGATAGGCGCTTAGTGCGTATGCAAAACAGCGGTTTCTATTCTACTGATCACGTCACAGATGGCGTCACAGTCGCGTGACCTAGCTACATTCCAAGGACTATGTAGGCCAGGTGGGCATGTAAGTGCGCACCAAAAATATCAATTCTCTACTACTGATGACGTCACAGGTGACCATACGTGGTCGCGTGGTCAGTCACATGAAGTCGTATTCTACACTGCAATACAGAGCTGCAATACGAGATCCCGCACGCTATATTTGGAGAAGACCATTCACGACGACTAGGCCGATTTGTCGAAGTCATTAATGGTGGCACACCACATACTATAGGATGTATTTCCGCTCACATAGTCCTCGTTGTATTCTCCCTTATCAGGAGATAAAATATATATCTTAATGAATTGAATATTCCCTTGAGTCGACCCCCGACAGATCTCCTCTGATTTGATGTGTTTCTCCTGGGTTTTCATCTCAAGCCTATCTCCATGGCAACGGAGTTTCAACATGGATGCCAGTACGGATTGCTTCCAGTGATGGTCGAGATCAGTAAAGCCTACATATACTACGAGCCTGTGCCGAGTGGGATATTAAAGACTTGGCCCCTATATCTCCCAAACATTCCATAACAAAATGCTCCTCTCTACTCTTCTCGACTGCACAGGCGATGGCGATGGCGACGACTGAAGGCGTCAACTCCGGTGAAAACCCCAGTCGTAGTCTACGCCACGAAAGCTCCAATACCAGGCCCCATGCACATGCACTACAGTTTGACTCTACCCATCGAGTGCTTCGATATAATGCAAATATGACCCATTTGGACCCTGTATGGCACAACATAAACATGTCCAGACTTGTTTACTGGACGACCCATGTCCGAAAATCACGTATCCAAAAGCGACCCCGCACCCGGACATGCGCGGTGACCCAGGAACGAAAATTGACCTCTACCCTTCACACTCACACACACACTAGGGAATTTAAGTTATATATATTCTATTGACTTTGATCTGGGGCAGTGTTTTTGTGTACCACAGAATCCAGTTTCTGAGCATAAGCCTACAGATGGATGTTGTTAGGGGGATTGATAATTAGAAGTGGCGTAAACGGATAGACAACTATAAAAAAAGGTAGAAAAACTTTTAAATCTAAATAGCACAAGTGTATGTTTGGAGTATCACTGTCCCCTCCTTACGATGGGTACAAAGAGTATCAACTGTTCCGACACATCTTCCAATGCCTCCATTTGATAGTAAAATGAATGTCGAATAACAAACTGTGTTTGATTTTGAACGCTGTTACTAATGTGTAAGTATGGCATTTGACCAGGTGATCCTTCGCTCTGTGATAAACAATTTTAAAATTTGTTAGCAGATAACGTATTTGGATGAGGCCGCTTAATTGCCATATTGTTCTCAAGTGTTCCTGATTCCATTATTCCGTTTGTCATTTTTTCGCGTTCGTACAGAAGTGTTATATGTCGTAACAAGCAGCCAGATGATGCTAAGTCCCACGCCGAAATGGCAGCAATATTTTTTAGCATTGTTGGTCTCGGGGGATATATACATGAGGAAGGCAACTGCTACTTCATAGGCGTTGGATGCGGAAGGGTATTTCTGCCTTCCCAAGTTTTAAAATCGATTGACTGAACGTTTTTTGCTTCTGTAATATAGTTTCCATGCAGTGAAGCATGGAAATTATGTAACCGAGAAGTGACCCCAAGTAATATCTCAAGGCATATTATCTGCAAACCGAATTTTGACGAGAAGCTGAATGCATCCTCAACCTATTGTCTGGAAACCAAATTTTAAATTTGCTACCAGGTGTCTCTGTAGGTGCAAGTGGGCGAAATGCAATCCCAATGATCATCTCATGACATGGTGTATCAGCTTACAAACTTTGAGAAGAATCTGAAAAGGGGTTATTGCCCGGAAACCAAATTTAGATTTGTATCCACAAGTGTGCGAAACACAATCCCAAGTAACATCTTATGGCATAATATGAATACCAAACTTGAGAAGAATCCGATGAGCAGTTGTCAAATTATTGCCAAAAACAAATTTCAGATTTTTCCACCAGGTGTCGCCACCACTATGCAGAAGCAGGTGAAATACAGTCCCAAGGGACATATCATGGCATGGTATCTGCATACCAAATTGGAGAAAAATCTGATCAGAGAAATCAAATTTAGATTTGACATGAGGTGGTGCTACCTGTAAGCACAAGTGGATGAAACGCATTCCCAAGCGACATCATATGTCATGATATATTCATACCAGATTTAAGAAGAATCTGACGAGCGGTTCTCAAGTTATTACCCGGAAACAAATGTGGTATCTCGCCACCAGGTGGCACCACCTGTAAGTGAAAGTGAGCGAAAGGCAATCCCACGTAACATCTCCTGGCATGATACATGCATGCTAAATTTAAGGAGATTCCGATGAGCAGTTCTCAAGTTAATAGCTGAAAACAAATTTTGATTTTAACACCTGGTGGCGGCACCTACATGTATAGGCGCAAGTGGGCGAAATGCAATCTCAAGTGACATCTTAGGTCATGGTATTACCCGGAGACAAATTTGGGATTTTGCCACCAGATGGCGCCACCTGTAAGTGCAAGTGAGTGAAAGGCAATCCCATACAACATCTCCTGGCATGGTACATGCATGCTGAATTTGAGAAGAATCCGATGAGCATGCAGTTCTCAAGTTATTGGCCAAAAACAAATTTCAGATTTTGTCATCAGGTGGCGTCACATTCTGAGCAGAAGTGGATAACGCAATCCCAAGCAATATCTCATGGCAAGGTACAATTACAAGCGTCTAGTCCGTCATTCATAATTCAGCCGTCGTCCATTAGAGAATATCCGCGTCCATAATCCAAAGACCTATTCCATATAACAGTATTAGCACCAAATTCAAAAAGACAATCATAGTATACATAAACATAGGCTTGTTTCCTGTAAGAGAGAAGCGGTCAACAGTTTTTAATGATGCCGGCAAGACATCATGATGTTCCGAAAATATCAAATCCGTATCGCTGATCAGTATTCTTAATCCATAATATTCGTTGTGAAGTCATCTAAAGAATGATGTATCTCAGTCACGCTTTGATTGTGGATGTTCATATGAGTACCATGAGGATCTTGAAGTACATGGGTTCATACGGCCCCTAGCCCCAGGTTAAGCGGAATTAGACACAAGTTACGAAACGTAGCGCCATAGATCTTGCACGCTACGTTCGTATTTTGCTATCAGCATGCGATATGTATCGCCAAATTTGAGAAACTTTGAATGTATATGCATGCCTAATTTGGGAAGAATTTGATGAGCAGTTCTCAAGTTATTGCCCGGAAACCAAATTTCGAGCAACATTTCAAAGCGTTTCAAAGTTATTGCTTGCAGCACAGAAGAACAGAAAGAACCCTAGTGGTGCCACCTACAGGCAGATCTTTCTGAAACGCAATACCAATCAACATCTTGTCACAAGAAATGCAAGCAGCATATGCCAAATATTGAAGAAACTAGATACAGTCGATCGAATACGATTGGAGGCATGCCTTTTGCATCTTTAGTAAAGGAAACATTCATTATTTGTGAAGAAACTAAAAGCATAAAACTTCGGAAAAACATCATTAACATGGCCCCATAAGATGACTGGAGGGTAGGTACACACGTACCAAATTTAAAAGAATCCATTAAGGTCCAACAGTTACTGTCCGGAAATGCAATTTTACCGTGGCCCTCATGTAGCGCCATGTGTAGGCAGATAGGCATAAAAAATAATCCCAACCGAGATCTTGAGGCAAGATCCCTTGACATTGGAAATAGAAAATGTTAACTTGGCCTACAGGTGGCACCACCTATGAGCAGATCGACAAGAAAAACAATACCAAGTGAAACCTTCAGGTAAGGTACATGTATACCAAACTTGGAAAGAATTCATTCAAGTATTAAAAAGTTATTGTCCGGAAACATAATTTTAAATTTGCTCCCAGGTGGCACCACCTATATGTGGATCGGCATGAAAAACAATGCCAAACGAGAAATTGAGGCGAGGTACCTACACACCAAATTTGGAATGAATCGGTTCAGGTTTTCAAAAGTTATTGTCTGAAAACACTTAACTTAGCTTTCAGGTGGTCCCCCTATCAACATGAAAAACATTCTCAAGCCAGATCTTAGGCAAGGTACCACCACACCAAATTTGGAAAGAATCCTTAAGGTTTTCAAAAGTTATTGTCTGGAGATGCAATTTTAACTTGGCCCGAGGTGGCGCCACCCAGAAGCGGATTGGCACGAAAAACAATTCCAAGCAAGATCTATAGACATATTTACCAAATACAAAAACATGGGTCTGTGCCTGATAAATTGAAACCTTTTGGGGTTGCAATTATCCCAATATTGCAGACAACACACAAATTTCAGCTTCTGCCAAGATATATTGGAGATATATATATGCTCAAACACAATATATGAGGGTCGGGCGAGGGCTAGTTTGGGAGATAGAGGGTGCGGCTCGGCGCCCTGGGGATGGGGACATGCTCTTCTTGAGGGTAGTGGTAGGTGTGCTGACATGAAAGCCATAGAAAGCTCCCTGTACATGAAACAACCACACTGACAGCTGCATGCCATCATCTGTCAGTCCGAAAAACCACAAGGTGGAATTCAATTCAATTCAGGAAATTGATCATATGCACAGTGTGCACCCAAACTTTAGGAACTCAGTTGTAATTAATATAGTAAGTTACACCTGTGGACACAAATGGTTCCTGCAGAAGCTTTAGGGTAAATCATTAAGATATTGTGAGATACAATTATTTGATAGCAAAATTGAAGAAAATGTTGTCCTTAAATGACACGAAATAAAAAAATAAAAAAAAAAAAAAAAAAAAAAAAACGCGGTTCGGTATTTCATGTTATAGGCCCTACATCTGAAATAAAATATGGTTCATGCAAAAGCTTTAGGGTAAATCATATGATGTGGATTACAATTATTTGATAGCAAAATTGAAGGAAATGTTGTCCTTTGTCCTTCATTTAAGATGACACGAAATTAAAAAACCAGCGGTTCGGTACTGCGGCAGTTATTTCATATTATACTTTTGAAATAAAATATGGTTCATGCAAAAGCTTTAGGGTAAATCATATGATGTGGAATAGAATGATTTCATAGCAAAATTGAAGGAAATGATGTCCTTCATTTGAGGCGACACAAAATTCAAAATTAACACGGGTTCGGTACTGCGGGGATTCTCCCGCCAGTTATTTCATATTATGCTTCTGAAATAAAATATGGTTCCTGCAAAAGCTTTAGTGTGAATCAAATGATGTGGAATAGAAGGACTGGACAACAAATTTAAGAAAATGGTGTCCTTCATTTAAAGCGACATGAAATTCAAAACTAACAGCGAGAAGCGGAAGAAAGAAGAAAAAATGACAAACGCATTTAGGGATTCCTAATTATTAGACAAAGCATTTGGGAGTTATCGCTTGTGAAGAATTTGAATGACAACCACGGACATGCACAGAAGTTTGGAACAAGACCCAGTGGCGCCACCTTCAGGTGGATCTTGCTGAAACGCAATACCAACCCATGTCTGGTAACAAGAAGTGTACGTGCTAAATTTCGAAGAGATCCGACAAAGCTTTTGGAAGTTATTGACTGTGAAGAATTTGAACAGACATCCACAAAGAGAGCAAGACCCATTTTGACTGGAACGGACACGAAGAAATGTTACTGAAATGTTAGGCAAATGTTACTGAAATCCAGTACACAACTGCGTCTTCTCACAAGGAATGCGTATGCCGAATTTCGGAAGAATCCAAGAAAGCGTTTGGAAGTTATCGCTTGTAACTAACATCCACGGACACAAAGAAGCAAGATCCATTTTGACCCAGTGGCGCCACCTTCAGGCAGATGTTGCTGAAATGCGATACCGACTGGCGTCTTGTCGCAAGGAATGTGTATGCCGAATTTCGGAAGAATCCAACAAAGCGTTAGGAGGTAATCATTCGAACAGACACGCACGGACATCCACGGACATGCACGGACACATAGAAGCAAGAACCATTTTAAAGTCTCCCGGCCGCGTTGCGGCGGGGGACAAAAATAGGACACAAACAGTTCAAAATTAGGGCAGTAGAGAACGTTCATTTCTGGAGATTGATTTTTTTTTTTTTTTTTTTTTAAATTTCCGAATTTATTCATCAGGTTAAGAGAATATAATCCCTGAAAAAAAATCGAGGATCACCATCAGTTCACAGGCTAGTGACAGTTTGTCACTGTCTAGTCACAGGCTGAATTCTAACTTTATGTGCCAACACTCCATATATATCTATATACCCTTAGACGAACTTCTGGAAAATTAGGTCATTCATAAAATAAACAACATCTGCCTGGAACACTCCAGGGCTTGCCTAATCACCTCAGCACTCAGTAGAAACTCCTGGACCATTCCATGCCAAAAACAGAATAAACAACACGTGAATGATGAGGTCTCTGACGCTGTTTACAAAATACGGCTGACCCAGGTTACAGAGTACATGTACCTCATTTTGACTATTGTTCAACTGTGTGGGGAAAGTGTTGTCAAATTGACATGAGCCGACTCGAGAGCTTGCTCAAATACTCTATGCGTTTGATACTAGACTGTGGTAGCTCAGTCACAGCTCAAGAAATCGTTTAAATTGGTATTCACTGTCTTATCGATGTCGTTTTAACCAAACTGTTTTAGTGCTCAAAGCTTTAAATAGGTTAGCTCCTTCGTACATTAAGGATCTCCTCAACATTCATTCTCCGAAGAGGAGCTCACGATCTAGTGCGAAGGAACTCCTTACGGTTCCTTTTGCTCGAACAGAATTGCTTAAAAACTCTTTCAGGGTAGCAGCTCCTACTTTATAGTTTACCGCTACATGTTTGAAAATGCAAGAGCTTACAAAGTTTTTAGAACTGCATGTTATAAATTTTAGCTAGAGAAATTCAACGGATCGGACTATTTTAGATGATGTAGTAGTTTCAAATACTGGTCGAAGCTCGAAATACTGACTTCTCCGAATTGTTATCTGTGTATTTACAATATTATTCTTAACTGCATGCTATCAATTTTTATCCAGAATGAATTCAAAATATCGCATTATTTTAGATAATGTATTATGCTCAATATATTTATACGATTGTTTTACCCGATTTTAAAGATCCATTAATATATTTTAGACTGTAAATTTATTGACCTTGTATATATATATTGATATTGTTATTCTCGTCTGTTTTAGCCCTCGACCCTCATGAAAAGAGGCACATTGTACTATTAAGGCTATCGAGTTAAAATAAAGTTTATTATTATTATTGTATTATTATAAAAATGACTGTACAGTAACGAACCTTCAAAGTTTAATGTATATAAGAAAACAAATAAACTGTAGTTATAAAAAATGACATAATACACACATGTGATCCTATTTCTGTTCTCTTATGAATAAGACTATACGCAGACGCTTTCAAAAAAACGATCATTTCAAAGCCCGTTCCTGTCGATTCACCAAACGCTATATAGACGGTCTTCTCTCTGTGGATAATCGCTATAACATGAAGTGAAGGATATATATCGACATTAATATTCCAGTTGGGCCTGTATATATGTATATGTGGCGTATATATATCTCGCCTAGTAGAATTTGCTACGAAAAGTGGGCAAAAGCTATTTTATTTCACGTCACATTAATATTTACTAATTTATCATGCAGTTTTTGCGGAGAAATTGCATAAATAAAAAAATCGGAAAATCCGACCGAAAAATCGACCAAAAAATGCCGTTTTGAAAATGACGTCACTGTGACGTCATCAAAGCAGCCATCTTGGATTTTTTCACATTTTCTGTTAGATTACAACACATATAAGGGAAGTGGGAAGAGGTGCCGACATACTGACTGCGTCACATGACTTCACAGAATAGTCTTCTGGTAAACCTATTCTAAAGCACATACCAAAAATCTAACGATTCATGATATGTGTTGTATCTCAGGTACGCTTTTATTGTACCTGTTCATGTGGCAACTTGGATGATATGACCACACGGCCCCTAGCACCGGCATAAGCTTGACCCAAGGGCATAGTGCGGTAAGTTTCAGTTTATAGAACAGGGCTATATCACCAAGCGCCTCCATTTAAAGAAATTGGCGATAATAACGCAATCCGATAGCAAAATACGAGGGTAGCGTGCAATATCTATGGTGTTGCCTTTTGTAACTTGTGTCGGCTTAATCCGGGGCTCGGGGTCGTATATGTTCAAGATTCTCATGGTGTTCATATGAAGAGACGCAATCATAGGGTGACTGTGATACATCATTTTCTAGATAACGACGTTATACCGAAAATCAAATCGATTAAGTATACTGACTATAGCGACACGGATTTGATATCTTTTCGTCCATCATGTACTCTATCCAACATAACAACGTAGTAACATGAACATATAAGCCCGTTCGAATAGAGGTAATTTGACATCGAAGCATAATTGCCGGAATTTACAGTGATTGCCTATTAAAAGTGATCTGATGGACAGGCTTGACGAATCGTTTGGAGATCCCCCGTAAAACAGGATCAATCCATCATCCCAACACATAGTGCTATCATACATAGAAACTTCTGACACATATGCGGGATCAGGTGTGATCTGTGAATATTGTCCGAAATGGCCACATCTAATCGGTCCCGGGGGATTGAAGATAAAATCACATTGTCTTGTTCCAGACACACCTCCATCGATATAGAACGCGAAAGCAAGCGGCCTCGGTGGTGGGCCATTCCTAGTTGACCTATATAATATTGAGCCATTTGCAGATAGCCTCGGTTTCTCAAGCATAAGACTCCTAAAAAGTTTGCAATGACGACAGTGTTAGCGAAATTGTACCTGGCTGGTTCCATAATTGAGTTTAGACTTTCATCTTTCGGCAAGAAGTAGTCTATTTCAAGTGCTACAAGGTGATAAACTTTTTGACGAGCATTATCGATCAGAATTTTACCGGCTTTCCATTAATCACTGTAAAGAAGGCCAAAAAATGAGAACACTCTGGTCTCTGGCAGAGATTACGAATCGGCACTCATAAATGGAAAGAAGGCCTGATATCTAAAATAGAATTGATGAAAAATTAACGATGAAATCTTATTTGGCGTACAGACGTCTATGAAAAACTATCAGACTATCCACATTATCAAGATCGTGATAACATAATATCATTTGAGGAATACATATGAGAATGTCGGATTTCTGTGCCATATATTTAAGAAATAATTCCTTGTTTACTGAGATAAAACAGGATAGATCGAGATGCAACAGGATTACCAAGTAGTTGAAGTTTGGTCAGGAAGGCCGTCGGCCTAAATGATCAAACCTGAAGACTAGCACCCCTATACCTGACAAAAAAACGTAGTATTTCTTCGATGATCATAACGCAGTACACGGATTAGCCTATCTCCCCTGAAGGAAACCATGAAGAAAATCATGACATCAAACTATCCGCACTATCCGTACCGCTTATTAAGGTGAAGGGTTATTCGAGAGATTTTGACATCTTTTGCAAAGTCAAAATTCCCAAAAAGGTGCCAAATTATCAAACTCACAAAATGAGTCAGAAGGCTAACAAACACCATAAAATCAAAGAAGAACTGACTTTGTGGAGCAAAATTGAGTAATAATGTAGTAAATTTCTCGAAGTAAAATTTGGAAATTAAAAAATATACTCCGCAATAAAGTTGAAACATCACTTGATTGAGGGTCACGAGAAGCTGCTTGAATTTGTTAGAATAGAGAACGTTATATAAGGTCAAACACACGTCATGGTTCAGAAGAATGGCATTTTATATTTCTTTGTGCTCAGTCGGGCTTTTTTGGCTTCGAGGCATTAAGCTTTTGCACAAAACTGAACACCTGTCAATAAAGATGAATCTCAACAACATTGACAAGTAGCGACGTCACGTTTATGTTGTTGTTGTTGTGCCACACGAGACATAGGGGTTAACCGAGCCAACAATCCACTGTCATTATATCTACGTGCTATCTGATAATATCCCCGTTTTTCAGAAAGTCTTCCATTTCCATCTGTCACTGGCGCGATAAGAATATCTCGGGCTCTTGCGCGACTTATCTGAATTCTTTTTCCGTTTTGCGCGGGACGAAATAGTTCGCAAATAGCTTGAAAGGAAGTGTTCTTCACCAAGAAAAGTGCTGCATGAAGCAGTCTGTTTTCCAAGTATATGTAAAATACACATGATTTGCAATTGTTGAGCTGGACAGGTGGAAAAGAAGCGAAATTTGAAGTATCTGAGATTTCTGCGCATAAATCTTCATGGACCAAACATCCACATTATCACTGAGTAGCAACATGTGCAACAGGTAGAGAATGATGAATCTGCCTCATTGCTGAAGTTATATGTATCAAAGATCGCAAGTATGTGACTTCATTAGTGGATTGACAAAGTTCAGAATTCATATCTCGAATGATTATGTTTTTATGAAAACTTCTATCAAGTATACTGTCACTACGAGCGAGTTGATGCCACAAACGAGTCGCCATTTGCCTAATGTTCTGTTTTCTTCTTAGATTTTTGGTATGTGCTTCAGAATACATGTAGGTTAACCAGAAGACTATACTGTGAAGTCATGTGGCTCTGTCAGTATGTCGGCACCTCTTCCCACTTCCCTTATATGCGTTGTAATTCGAGACGACTGTTTGTCCAAGTGCAACTGTCTATATTTTAACAGTGTCAAGTAGTTCATCGTAGTAGACCCTAAAGCAAATGATGTTCAACTTTATTCTTGGGTAAAACATTCGCGTGTACTTTTATTTCTCAAAACTCACTTCGAGACAAATTAAGTTTTTCGAGTCAGTCCAAGGAAATAGTTGTACGTTTTGTGTTTAGTATCATTCCGACATGAAATCATGTTCGTCTGATAAGTTGGGCGTTTTGGGAAATTTTAACTTGGTCGGTGAATTTGCAAAATGGATTAAATTCTGATGATCCTTAAGTGCCGTCTATTGAAATTACATGGCACCTGGGCTTCCTTCTTTATATGTAATAATGTTATTTGGTAAAACTCGTGGGGTGTGGTAGAATATTAGATATTGGAATATACATCAATGTAATAGAAATATGGGAAGATGAATAGATTGGAATACCTAATAACTATATTAGAACCGCGACACCAAGTTAATTAATTATTTGCACCTGTCCGACATCAAATCAAATCAAATCAAATGTTATATTATATGCTCATGGACCGGCCGGGGTACGCACAATTTGCCCAGACGTATTTCCCCCCGGACAATCCCAGACACTCATAGATATCGAGACATGTGCAATTTTATGAGAGAATGACGTTGAAGGATATACGAGAAATCTCGTTAGACGTAACTTGAACCGTTTGAACACAGAATAATTATAGTGAAGATCGGCATCCAAGACATAAACTGTTTGATTTTCCGGTGATAAGACATCTAGGACACAGGAGTTTCGCATTTAGATGACATTCAAGCTGATGCAAGAGTTGTAGGCTTTCTGTGCTTTCGGAACGAAGTCGTTTATATATCTGATATGTACTCACAAAACTTAGATTACATCCTTGTAACTGACAATCAATTCATATAAATCTGAAACTTCTTACATTTGTTTTAGTCTTTTTAGATGATTTTGTGCAATATTTATGTAAAACTGATCAATGTTTGGATAGAAGCCTGTTTAAAAAAGCCCCTTCTGAACATTTTTGGTAGACAAGATCCCACTGTTGACAAAAATAAATCTTCAAATGAGATAACAGTGGGATAATATGGGTTCTCACAATCGCCCTTTTGAAATATTTTCCAAGACATTAAGTTCTGCTAAAAAAGTATTGATCATATCACTATATTCCATGTTCCCATGATCAATGAGGCTTAACATTTCCCCTCAAAATATTTGATAACGATGACAAATAGGACATTCATGATGGTCCTAAAATGTTTTTCGTAAGAATTTTTTGACAAAAGTAAGATATTGTACTACTAGTCCATCATCCCAAGTTCGTTTTCGGCATCGAACCTCAACCCACGGTATAGAAAATTTTCATTCTGATTTTTTGTTAGATCATACATAGACACACACGACTAGGGTAGGTGGACGGTTTGAAACATGAGTAGGTAATGTGCTAGAGGCGCTTATAGCAGACAACGGCAATTCTCAATTAACGCGAAAATTAGGGGGTAGGGGTAACAAATTACAACATATTTCGGAGGTTACGTCTTCAATGGTTACATGTGATGTCTCATTATTAAGGTATTTATCTGGGCTGTCTCACAAAGCAAACCATATATTAATTGGTCATCATTCGGCTGATATGTAGGTCATTGTGTTGATTTCAAAGCGAAAAAACGCGACAAGTGTTCTTTCTTGTCAGTTGTGTGCACAGAAATGGGCATCAATTTGCAAAACGAATACCTATGGATTCTCTACATATCATGTACATGTTTTTGACGAAATAATTTGATCGTCTGCCTAAAAGTGATTCTTCTCCAACTTGTTTGTGAATCAAAGCAATTTTGAACAAATGTGGAAATTAAGGGGTAGGGCAATCACATCAAAACATTAGCTTAAACTTCAGCTTTAAATTTTGCTATTACGATACCACCGTAAACGTATTTATATGGAATAAGATCTACAATGCATGAAAATCAAAACGAATACGATTGGCCTGTATTATGTAGGTCAGTAGGTCACTGTTCTATTTACAAAACAAAAAGCCGCTGAGCATTTTTCAAGGTAATACAAAGATATTTTTTATATGAAGTCGACTATATATACATCATGTACAGGTGTTGAGTACGGGTTCCCCATGAGAATAAGTGTCGTTATTAGAAGAAAATCAGATATTGACGAACGGCGGACGGTTTAACTAGTCTTCTGTCTCACTCTCTTCTTCCTCATCATCGCTTGCATCTTCGTTATCGTCCTCCACTTTATATGGGTTTTGGCAATCATCAGATCCCGAACATTTACAAGAGTCAATACATGGCATCTCATTCAGCTTACATTGACAGGTTCGTCTTGTACATGCCGATTTTGAGCAATTACAGGACAGGAGTTCAATCACTGACGATGGTGCTTGGTCCTTCGTCATACGAACTGGGACAAGGAAACCATCGTCGTCCAGCTGCCATCCATTGTCAATCGGTGGAGGAATGTCTGCCTTTGGTACGATCGACTTCTTCCAAACGAAGCATTGGTAGTTGACTCTCTTCAAATGACAGTTAAGACTGTCTGATGTTGGTGGTAGAGCTGTGTTTTTGAGTTGCCTTCTACAAAAGAGGTTATAACGCTGACTGTCAACACCTCCATCGACATTCTCACCACGATACAGGGCTACAACAATATCTTGGCACCCTTGTAAGGCATCATTACTCAGTTCAATGTCGTTTCCGAGATCGGATAAAGGTGTACAATACTTTTCCGGGTTGCTTTCGATCAGCTTAAGGATCTTTACCTTGCCCATACCATAAAGAGAACTGGTAGTATCGCAGCCAGAAATGGCATGAAGTCCAAGGACAGCACTTAGAATCTTTCTCCGCTTAGTAGCAAGAGCATGTATAGGAATCAATCTGGATTTCATTCCAATTTCTGTCTGCAACCACGTCTCCACTTTCAGATTTGGATGATGGTAGATAAGCAGAATACCTACATCTGAATCTGGTGATCTTACTACTATACGATCATACCCTTCTTGGGCAGCATGATGAGCATGTAGAATCATGCGTGTATCTGCCTCCTCTTGGCCAGTGAAAAGTGCTCGAACTTCTGTCTGTTTCCCAGCTGTTATCTTCCGCGACTCTCTGCCGTCAGGAAAACCACCACCTATGAACAACTATTGGCCGGGTAGGAGCCCCTTTTGTGCCCGTTTGGACAATTCACTGGCCAGGAAAGCGGTTAGCCTCGCCTTGTTCGAAGAGCTGGCTATGAATTTTGCCCATTGTTTTGGGACAGGTGTGTGTGGACCATGGATGAGAAACTCCAGTGTGCCAACTCCATTCTGTCTACGCGTTCGTTCGTACGACTTAATCGAATTCTGAATATCGTATCTGTCGAAAACGACATCAACACGTGAAATTCCAACATGCATCTGGAAGGGCCGCATCACCGTGTTGCAGAAATCTGAAGCGAAATCACCGAATGTAGCATTTATCGCTGGTTTTTGAACTACCCCCCATGGCATCAAATATCTGAATGGTGGTTGGGGGATCAGATATCCTTGGTAGCTTCTCAATGATTACAACACACATAAGGGAAGTGGGAAGAGGTGCCGACATACTGACTGCGTCACATGACTTCACAGAATAGTCCTCTGGTTAACCTATTCTAAAGCACATACCAAGAATCTAACAATTCGTGATATGTGTTGTATCTCAGGTACACTTTTATTGTACCTGTTCATGTGGCAACTTGGATGATATGACCACACGGCCCTAGCACCGGCATAAGCGGTATTAGATACAAATCTAGAGAGCTATGATGGAAATGCTCTGACAACTCGTATACTGGTAATTGGTGAGCTGTTTCGCTGTGACAACTCGTACATTGGAGATTGGTGAGCTGCATCGTCGTCAGATGTAAATGACGGCATTTAACACAAAAGACTAGTCTGTAAGGCCCGATGTCGACCCAGCATCAACTTCCCACAAGTGCCAACATATATCAAAGACCAAAAGGTCTGTACAGGTGTCACATGCTACACACTTTTCCAGTTCGGATAAGAGAGCACTTTTATTTGTCTTTCGATAAGAACCATCTGGAGCGAATAGGGACAATGGGACAGCTGACAGTACATGCTCAAACATCTCCCTTAGAGGAACGCGTCTAGTTCTGGAAGCAATGAGTAGCCTGCTGAATAATTCTCTGTCTGCATTAATCGGAATTTCTTTGACTTTCGCTATCTTCGATTTGAGAGGTTTATTGAGCTTGGCAAATGTCGGTATGTTTTGCCTCGGTATTGGGTCATATACAGAAGCATCCCCTTTCTCCAAAGGTTTACAAAGCTATTACTAAGTTTCTCTCGGAGTTGCTTACATGAGATAAGTTGACAGGCATCAGCCTCAGAGAGTGCGATACCTGTTGCAATATTTGTGAGAGGTACCTCGTCACCTTCGACTTCAAAGCCTCTACAGAGCTAAGCAGGTGTTTAACATCTGTCTCATCTCTCTGGATGCGACAGTGACCAGACTCCTTGTTTTCCTTATCGCCTTGTTCAGACTTCATGTCACACATACTCATAACTAATGTAACAATAGCCGATCGCTGGTGGCACGTAAGGAACCATCTGTTTAAGGCTTTGACTCGTTGGGAAATACCTATAATGCCACCTGGTCCCTTCGTATCACGGTTAACTGACTGTTCCAGAGCCATGTCCGTCCACACACTTGAGAAAGGCCTGCCAGATCTGGATACAGTATGGTTACCTTGTTTGAACTGTTCGTACACTTCTGGTGCTCGTTCGACAAGGAGATTCATGTCACTGATGTATACAGTTAGCCAGCGCGCATAGTTCGGACGATCAAAAGCATGAAAAAAGGGGAGCATCGCCACACAGCTACTCAGATGAAGATCCCAAATGCTATCCCTCTCCGCTCGGATGAAATCCAGCAGAATATGGACCATGTCAATGTACAGTATCCAAAATTTGAATAGTTTGGACTTTGAACTCTGTTCATCTTTGAATTTCTGCATCTGATCTTCAAGTGGGGCTAAAATGTCTTTCAAACTATTCACGTGCGCTCTTTGCTCTTCTGTATTTCCTTTTTGAAAGGATTGTATGGCAGCGTCATAGTTGCACCTGATGTCGTCCAAATGGAAAGTTGTGTTAGTTGTATCATGACGAGACTTTTGTACCCATTTGCAGAATGAATCCCACAACAGTCTCTCCAAGGCTTCCATAACCAGCTTATGGGCACGAATACCTCTGTTATATGCCTTTCCTTTCAGTAGATTTGCGGCAGTGGTAGGCGCATACACCCCAGATTCCACCAAGAGGTCTTCAAGCCCCGAGTTCGCAAAAACTTGACCAAGAACCGCCAAAAATGTCAATGCAATATGCATTCCCCCCAGGCGCAGAATTGTATTTGGGAACTCGAGTGGCCTCCGCCATAGAATTTTTCTTGCTTTGCAAAAAATTGCCTCGTCTAGGGTTAAAATTTCATGTTTCTGTCCCAAAACAGCCATCATGCGTTTTACAGTACAGAGTACAGTATAGACAGTACTATACTCTGTTGGCGATGCTGGCATCATGGGGCAGTAGCCAATCATGGACTTCACTGGCTTGTGAAGGGACATTTTTGCGTTGAATCCGGACCAACTTGGCACCGATTGTTCTTCTGTTGTGACTTCTTCCGAAGGATCCAAACATTTTCGTCTAAGCAATGTCCAAGTGAAGTCATCAGAACATGTCCCACTCCTTTTAGACTCAAACCATTCTGGTTTTACTTTGCCAACATACTCCTTTGTATCAGGCTTTCTCCCACCGGCATGGAATTGCTGCATATCATACAGGTCGTCAGTGTCAAGCGGATGAATCCTTGGAAGAGGACCTTTGTCGATATTAAGCGTGCACTGTGGAACATTAGACTGATTTTGATATACTACAATTGTTGTAGAATGGGTTGTGTTTTTGCCATCAAGCGTCTCCTGGCAAAGATCATTGTTATCAGCAGCTACTTGTGTGAACAACCCAGGACGAATACAAGATGGTATGACTACATTATTCTTGGCATACTGTTCCATGTAGTAGCTTCCTAGACCTGTATCTATTTGTTCTACCGTGCTATAGCTACTACCATGCCCAAGTTTATTCAACATTGTGATAACCGAGCTGCTGCCTGTCTGATGCCGAACTGCCATCGCCAGGCCAACATGCTTTGGCGTTTTCACATTACCATGTGAAACCATGTGGATTAGATCCTGGCCTACAGACAAAACATGTCGATGATCTTGGGAATTCGTACATCGAGAGGTTGGGGCGACATTCTCTTCCCCCATAGTTGTGCCTTGTATCACCCACTTTAAGAATGTATAAACAGACTTTGGCACTAGATTCAAAGATTTCTCTATAGATATGTCTCCACTGTCAATTGGGTTGACTGACAGTCCCTCAACGGCTGTGATATCTGTCCTCAAAATTGTAGCAGCTACAAAGAGTGTGTTCAGCTTATCAGAATTCAATGACCATTCGTCTTCTGTGACTGGATCTACTACCAAATCCTCTGGATCATCAACATCTACGTCTGTAGACACCAGCCTAGTAACATCAACCATGTCTTTCATGTATACCAATTCTGTCTTTGATCCCCTTGATTTGAAGGCAATGAGATCACCGAAAGCATTCAAAAGCCCATCCTTAATTTTCTGAGCAGAGTACTTTGCCAGACGATCCGAGGACCCAGACCTGAAACGCTCCATGATTTCATTCATATCTAGTACTTCCCCATTTCGCAGTTCTAACTTAATACGTGGAAGCATATTCTGAAATGAGGATTCTTGTATTGAAGAATCCTTTTTGTCATCTTCTACGGCTTTGTTCAAGCTTGCTTTTATGTTTCTCTCACTAAGATAAGCACTATGACACCCCTTGTGGTATCGTGCATCTGCCGCCACGAGGTCATTGCCGGACATAGCGATTCGTGCAAGCATAACGTGATCTGATCTTGCCTTTGCTGCGTTAGACAGTGATTTCTGAAAACCAAAGCTTCTAACCATGATGAGCTGGATATCGCCTTTCCTTTTTTTACATTTACAAAAGAGACAACGAGTGAAGTCAAGTCCACCACTTGCACCTCTAGTGCTCGATTGAGTGTCTAATAGACCTTCTATTGGACTTGCTAAAAACGGTGCCAAAGACGTTTTGTGCGTGTAATTCTTTCTCAGAAAGCGATTCGCCTTGAAGTCTTATAAAAATATCATCCTGTTTGGTTTTCACAGCTGCCCAGAAAAAGTCAATTGCGTCCACTGTAGCAACACTAAGTGTTTCCAATGTATCTTTCTGACATTTTATACATTTAGTCCAGTTTGTGTATATCTTAGCTTTTTTACTCGGCGGCTGGTACATATTTGAAGTCATGTTAGTGGAAGTGGTCTCACTAAACAAACTAGTAGTTCATTGGCAAAGACAGATCAAAACCGTGTAAGAAGATAGATTATATTTATATCAACAAGTATAATGATTGTGTTCAGATCATATGTGTGTTATTTCACTCGCCTGTGTTCCCCATACATGGGCGAGTTTCAGTAATCATGATTGTGTGTTCAAGTAGGGCTATGGAGACTTAACATGCATCCAGTGATGAAACGAACGAAATTAAAGAAAAGGAAGAAAAATTTCACAACCTTGAAAAAACATTTCCCTGACAATATTTGCTCTAGATATATCGATAACTACAGGTACTTCCAACTGATATGCGTGAAGTGAGAGCTCGCTATCAAATTTGAACAGATGGCGCTGTTATACTCTCATGCTAACATGCCGCTGTATAATTGTGAACAGATGGCGCTGTTACATTCTCATCTGGGTAGGCTCAACTCGGAAAATAACGTATACATGTATTTGGACACGATCCACTGTACTGCGCATGCTGGTTTTCACTGGGCCGAGTAGATGTTTGCCGAACTACTTCCCATGAAGTTTATATTGGGGGTTTATGAAATGATTTGATGCATGAAATAAAGGCTACAGCTATCGGTCAAGATATTCGTCTATATAATCTTGCTATATTTGTATATGTGCTTTATTTAAAATTACAAGCGTCTGATCCGCTGGGGACCAGATGCACTAAAATGCACTATTCATAATATTCGAGAGCTGACACATTCACGCTATATTCAGTGGAAGTGATACTAGCCCAGTAGTACGGTGACCTACCGACCTACATAACTGGTACCAGCCAATGAACGTGTTCGTACATTGTAGAGATAGCCAATTAAATTATCTTTACAATGATATCTTAATTGTAATATTTGACTCAAGAGATGTTGGTATACATCTAATGTTATGTACCCCCTAATTTCCATGTTTATCATAGATGTATTGATATGTGAGCAATCTCGCGAAGAACTATTTGTGGGCCGATGCTAAAATTATTTCGTTAAAAACTGTAACTGGTCCCTAGAGAATGTTCAGCTATTCAATGTTTATATTGATGTAATATCCTGCGTATACAGCTGACAAATGGGAAGACACTCCGTAATTCTCGTTTTGAATTCAAGGAAATGACCTACTGACCTATATATGGGACGATGATTGACCAATCAAAACAGACTTTCCATAGAATCATAGCACACACACATGTCTTCATAATGATACCTTACATGTAACATCTGAAGAAGCAGAGGTGGAAATATATTGTAATTTGTCACCCCTACCCCCTATTTTTTTTTTTTTTTTTATTGAAACTTATCGTGATCTGCTATAACTGCCTCTAGCTCAATACCTACCCATGTTTCAGACTGTCCACCCACCCTAGAAGGATGCGCCTATGTAAGCTCTAACAAAAAATCACAGTGAAAATTTTCTATACCGTGGGTTGAGGTTCATCCCAAAATAAGCCCCTTTTTCTGTTTGGGATGAAGGACTATACCACCAGTTGACAAAGGCCATATAAGTGTTTAGACATCTTTTTGTTGAAATATCAATCAGATTTGCATACATCAAACGTCTTGAATTATATCATACATATATATGTGAAGTTTTAGCTCATTTGCACAGGTTAGTCTTTTGATATTTTCTACAGCCTGACAAAACCAGACTTTTCAGCGGCAGTAAACCTTTTTGAAATTTCTGAAGAACAAACGTTTACCAGTCAGCATATCTCGGTCATCCTCATACAAAAGGCGAATTTTTCGTTCATGCTTCGAATTTGTTAACAGAGAAGTCGACTGTATAAAGATGTATCTAGACATGGTGTGTTCACTGTGTGAAAACGTACTCCAGATTGGTGCGCTGTACGGCGGAGAGGCTAGATTAAGTTCAATGTAGAGGCAACGTCATTTCTGCTCCTACATTCCAGTTAACCTAGCGTATAACACCGTATAGCGCGCTAGTCTGGAGTACGTTGTCACAGTGATTTTAGTTGGGCCTGTACTGTTCGAAAGTGCGTAGGCTGTGAGAGAGAGACAATTAAGGTTTAACGTCGCGTTCAGCAATATTTCAGCTATATAGCGACGATCAAACAACATTCTAATTATTCAAGTTAATAACCTAGTAATCAAACACATGAAAACGTACACACATTAAAAGTTATGCAACAAACCGATTTCTCTCAAATAACCTAGGATACAGGCTTCTTTCACTCGACTAAAAAGATATTCTAAAATAGCTGCTCGATAAAAAGAATATCTTACAATCTTAAAATCTATATAATGATAAGAATTCGTTTCACTGTGAGATCTTCGTGACATGGAATACACCTTGGGACTGGCTTTTTTCTTAGTAAATTTTTGTGAGTTAATCGTGTATGGCCGATTCTACATCACCTGATCATGGCTTGATCGAAACTTTTCTGGCTGTTCAGAGGAGATATTTTGGATGGTAGATGCATAAGTTTAGTAGACTATGTATAATACATAGTCAAAGATGAGAGAAAAACTCAGAAAAATAAAAGAGAAAAAACGGACAATTCCAGACAGCGTATTTGGCTTATTGCAATAAAAGAAATATATATACTCATAGATGTCGAGACATGTGCAATTTTATGATAGAATGACGTTGAAGGATATACCAGAAATCTTGTTAGACGTAACTTGAGACTGTTGAACACAGAATAATTATATAGTGAATATCAGCATTCAAGCCGTAAACTGTGTTTGAATTCCCGGTGATAAAACATCTTGGACACAAAGTTTCGCATTTGAATGACATCATTCAAGCTGATGCAAGAGTTGTAGGCTTTCTATACTTTCAGACCGAAGCCGTTTATATATCTGGTATGTAATCCCATAACTTAGATTACATCCTTGCAACTGACAAACAATTCATATAAATCTGAAACTTCATACTTTTGTTCTTCAGATTAATGTTGTGCAATATTTATGCAAAACTGATCAATGTTTGCATAAAAGCCTGTTAGAAAAACCCTTCTGAACATTTTTGGTAGACAAGATCCCACTGTTGACAGAAATAAATCTTCAAATGAGATAACAGTGAGATAATATGGGTTCTCACAATCGCCCTTTTGAAATATTTTCCAAGACATTAAGTTTTGCTAAAAAAGTATTGATCATATCACCCTATTCCATGTTCCCATGATCAATGAGGCTTAACATTTCCCCTCAAAATATTTCAAAAAGATGACAAATAGGACGTTCATGATGGTCCTAAAATGTTTTCCGTAATAATTCTTTGACAAAAGTAAGATATTGTACTTCAATCAGTTGACAAAGTTCAGAAACTTGTTTAAACATCTTTTTATTGAAATATCATGTGGGTATGCATACATCAAACAGCTTGAATTATATCATACATACGTGTGTATATGTGAAATTGTAGCTCTCTTTGATTTATTTTTCGAGATATTGAAACTTTTCCCCGCAAATAACAACAATAGTACAGGTTTTTCATGAAGCCCCTCAAATAGATGGACTGAGCAGATTGATAAATAAACCAACTCTCGATCTTTCACATTATCTCTAGTTTTCATCCAAACACGGTCTGATACTCTTGTCTTCTGTAGGCTTATCATATGTATGTGAATTTTAGATTTCTGGGCTGGAACCTCACCTGAGCCGTTAGACAATCAGGACAAATTCTGCCTTTCCACTTTGACATTGATTGGCGTTCAGTTCATGGATATGAACAAATTTACACGGGTTAGTCTTTTGATATTTTCTACCGCCTACCGCCGACTTTTCGGCGGCAGTAAACCTTTTTGACATTTCTGAAGAAGAAACGTTTACCAGTCATCTTATCTGGGTCATCCTCATACAAAGGGCGACTTTTTCCGTTGGAGAGGCTAGATTAAGTGGAATGTAGGAGCAACGTCATTTCAACGTAGAGCGCGCTAATCTGGAGTACGTTGTCACACAGTGATCTTAGTTGGACTTAAACTGTTCAATAGTCTACGTATAAATCATGACAATGAATTTATTTGAGTTGAAGAAGAGTGTGAAAAAAATCAGGAAAATGAAAGAAAAAGAAAAAACTTCCGACTTTTCCATAGTTGCTTGGCTTGTGGGATATTTGATGGTACATGAAGACGTATTTTTTCATGAATACAGAAAATTATTACTTGTGATTATTTTTTCTTCAAATCAATTTTTTTTTCAAATATTTTTCCTTTATTTATTAATTTATATAATTTATAGCAAAATATGCGTATGTATCTACCAATATCCCACAGGGCCGGCAACTCTCATACAAAATTATCCAATGTGATCTAACGAAAAACGAAAATTGAACTGTGCAAGTCTTTGTGGACCTACTTACAACATGCGTCTTTTTGAAGCTGTTTAACGAAGCCAGCCAGTTGATTGGCTAACAGGTGTAGTTTGAAATGCGCAGGAGATGTATATAGCCCTGCAGTAATATATTATATCGGAGTCTACTGAGATTGGGGCAACCATATTCCTGCCACTTCAATCACTGCCAGAATGAGTATATGCGAAATATTTGTTGGTGGATACTGTATTATTCTGTATAACCACCATTCCTGTGGATGTTATGGTCATTATCATGATAATATACATGATATCTGCATCCTGGCTATCGTTAATACAGGTTAGGACCAACCGTCACAGTTCGGTATATCAATATCTGATAATACCACGATCGGTTGCACTTTTAATGATAAATTGATAGTTGGAATATGACACTAATATCTATTCGCATCTCTGAAAAAAAATTGGCGAGTTTACATTCAGGCTTTTGCATAATTAATTTATTTCGAAAAAAAAATCAAACGCGCAAGTTTTGCTACTTTCCCGGTGTATTTTCTTTAAAAACTTGCTACCAATAATTAATCAGTAACATGAAAAGATGCGTCAAATAATAAAACTTCATTTCAGGATCGTACTTTTAGAAATTTCGATAAATTAAAAATCTCACAGTTCAGCAGAAAAAAATGATTTTGTGAATAACTTCTACAAAACAATTTTGCCGATGATGAAATTCTTAAACGCATAGTTTGGTCAGTACATGCAAAGCATTCCATGTGAGAAAATGGAAATAGAAATAACGCTTTTACCAGAATCCACACATAGTCACTTTTTAGCTAAAAGTGAATTTTCCGGAAATGTTTTGCATATTATAGAATCCTAACTATATCAGGATTTGTAGCGTCATTATACGGATATTTTTTGGTCAAAAAGATTAATTTCACTATCGGAATCATGAAATATTCGTTAAAAAACGCCTGTATGGGAA